>APFE031027546.1:10014-32693 GCA_000404065.3 Pinus taeda | reverse complement strand
GTTTCAGGGAGGCTCCAGCTTCCCAACATGCGCTATCTGGTCCTTTCCAGACATAGCGATTTTTGCTGCCAAGAGCAATTTTCATCTCCTCCTTTTGCTATCTGGTCCTCACTAGACATAGCAATTTCTCCCTCTATTGGAGTCTCAATTGTCTCTAGAAGTAGTTAAGTTTTCCCTTTATTTTTCTTTCTTTTGACAAATGTCATATTTTTATTATTATATATTTTTTTATTAATCCTCCTCACATGAGCAAAAATATAACCATTTTCAGTTGCTCTCTTGCTACCATATTCAATGGAAATCAACCAGCAATTTAATAACATGATTAGTTAAACAATAATAATAGTCATAGTTACTCAATTCCACCAGCATAATCATAGTTACTAGTTAAATTTACTATCTTTTACTTTAAAACATTATCGATTTACCAGGGGCGTTACACCTCCCCCTCCTGAAATTCAACATCGTCCTCATGTTGTTCACCATAAACAGTTCAGGATAAGCTTCTTTCATGTTTTTCTCATCCTCCCAGGTGGCCTCATTGGGTTTGAAGTGCTGCCACTGCACTTTAACCTGGATGATGGCTCGTTTCCGAAACACGACCCTTCTCCGATCTAATATGCTCACTGGTTCGACCAGAAATTCTCCTTCCGGTTCCACCTGAAACACACAATATTTTGATCAGTTTTATTCTTAACGACTGATTTTATTTTGTGCTATTCAAGGCACATTATTTACCTGAATGTCGTGCCAACTAATTATGTGTTTAGGGTCATAGATATATTTCTTTAATATTGATACATGGAAGACGTTGTGGACTCTGATGTGGCTGGGTAGGCTAGTTGGTAAGTCACTGGCCCAATCCTTGCTAAAATCTGAAAGGGTCCACAAAAGCGGGATGCCAATTTGATGCAACCGCTCCATTGTAAAGTGCTTTTCTTTGCCCGCATTCTTACATATACATGCTCTCCTACCTGAAATTCCTTGAAATTCCTTTTCCGATCCGCGAAACGTTTTTGTTTGTCTTGGGCCACTTTCAAGTTGGCCCGCACTCTTTTAACCATTTCTTCCATCTCTTTTAGCATCTCAGGTCCCAACATGAGTCTGTGTTCAGGTCCACCCCAACTGGATGGTGTACGACACTTTCGTCCATAGAGTACTTCAAATGGACTCATTTGTAAGGATGCATGATAACCATTGTTATATGCGAACTCCACCAAATGTAAATATCCTTCCCACCGACTTGGTTGCTGCATCACATAAGATCTCAGCATATCCTCCACTACTTGGTTTACCCGCTCAGTCTGTTCATCGGTTTGCGGATGATATGCGGTACTAAAGTTTAGTTGAGTTCCCAAACCTTCGAATAGAGTCCTCCAGAAAGCTGAAGTGAACTTAACAACGCGGTCAGATATTATGGTTTTGGGTAAACCTTGGAGCTTAAAAATATTTTGCATAAAGATATTTCTATTTGTGCCGCCTTGTAGGTAGACTGTACAGGTATGAAGTGAGCTGATTTACTGAGTTTGTCCACCACAACCATGATGGAGTCATTACTCTTCTTGGATTTAGGTAACCCTGTGATAAAATCCATAGTAATAACCTCCCATTTCCATTCAGGTACAGGTAATTTCTGCAATAGTCCTATAGGGTGCTGATGTTCAGCCTTAACTAGCTAACATTCTATGCATCGCGCTAGATGGTCTGTTACTTCTCTTTTCATCCCTGGCCAGTAACATTCTTTTCGAAGGGTGGTAATGAGCTTTTGATAACCTGGGTGTCTTGCATAGGGACTTTTATGATACTCATCCAAGACCATTTTCTTGACTTCAATGTGATTAGGTATGTATATTCTTTTCTTATAGTATAATATGCTTGGAGCATTCAGCTCATAACCCTGTTGCCTTATGTGACTAGTCAAATTTTGCGCTTGTTGTTTCCTTTGCTGGTAATCTTGATCTTGTTCAGCAGCCTTTTCGCTTTCTTTGTTGAGGGTAGACCATCCTTTACTAGAGGCAATTTCATAAAGGCAATGCACTTTCCGGCTTAAAGCATCAGCCACTCGTTTTTCTTTTCCTTTCAGGTGCTTGATCTCAAAGTCGAATCCACTCAAAAAGTCCACCCACCGGGCTTGCCTCGCGTTTAAAGTGGGTTGGTTAAAGTAGCTGGTCAAGCTCTGGTGGTCTGTCATCAACAAGAATTTCTTCCCTAATAGGTAATGGCGCCACATCTTTAATGCATGCACGACAGCAGTTAATTCTAAGTCATAAGCAGAATATTTCTATTCATGCTCTTTCAACTTTCTGGATTCATACGCGATCACTTTTCCTTCCTGCATCAACACCCCTCCTACACCTTCTTTACTCGCATCAATGCAGACCACATAATCATTTTCCGAAACTGCAATGCTCAACACTGGGGCAGTTGTGAGCAAATGTTTAAGCTGTTCAAAACTTCGCTGACATTCTGCTGTCCATTTAAATGTTCTTCCCTTTTTTTGTAAGGATGTGATAGGGTAAGAAACCTGTGAAAATCCTTCCACGAATCGCCTATAATATCCTGCCAGTCCCATGAATGACCTTATATCTGCCACGTATTTTGGTATTAGCCATTCCATTATAGTTCTGATTTTTTCGGGGTCCACTGAAATGCCTTCCCTAGTTATGATATGCCCGAGATACTGGATCTGTTCCTTATAAAAATCACATTTGTTATACTTGGCGTACAGCTGATGTTTCCGGAGCGTTTGCAATACAAGCCTAAGATGCTCCTCATGTTCTTTGATATTCTGGGAATATATCAGTATATCATCAATAAAAATTAACACGAACTTATCCAAATACTTATGAAATACACTATTCATCAAACACATAAATGTTGGAGGTGCATTGGTCAGCCCAAATGGCAGCACCACAAACTCATAGTGTCTATAATGAGTTCGAAAAGTAGTTTTGGCTACGTCCTCCTCCTTAATGTGATCTGGTGGTATCTGGATCTTAAATCAATCTTTGAAAATACCGTTGCACCTTTCACCTGATCAAATAGTTCATCGATGCGGGGCAGTGGGTATTTATTTTTAACTGTTAATTTATTCAGCTGCCAATAATCTATGCACATACGGAAAGTTCTGTCCTTTTTCCTAACAAACAATACAAGGGCTCCCCATGGTGATACACTGGGATGAATGTACTTCTTGTCCAATAACTCCTGCAATTGCATCTTTAATTCTGTTAATTCCGACACACTCATCCGGTATGGTGCTCAGGACACCGGGGCTGCACCGAGTACTAGTTCTATTGTGAAGTCCAAATTTCTTTTAGGTGGCAGTCCTGGTATTTCTTCAGGAAGCACATCTGCAAATTCATGCAACATCGGTATGCCTTCCAAAGTGCTAGCTTTATCCTTTGAACTGGTGAGTCCTACTTGAACTGCATATATTTGACACTTTTTCCTGATGCATTTAGCCAATTGTGAAGCAATAATTGGCCGAATCTGCACAGGCTTAAGAATACCTTGAATTTCTTGTTTATTCCCTAGTTCATCCTGATAGGATATTGATTTTGTTTTGCAATTTATTATGGACCACCACTTCTCCATCCAGTCCATTCCGATCAGTACATCATATGATCCGAGAGGAAGTACGTTCAATTCTGTAGTCACTGTTTGACCAACTATCTTTAATGGACAGTTTCTAACCTTGGCCAGCACCCGCCTTTTAGCTCCAGTGGCAAGCTAGACTAGCCATGGATTTTTAAATTTAACAGGTTGCAAATTAAAATTTTCCAAAATCTTGGGACTAACATAACTCAATGTAGCGCCTGGGTCAACTAAAATAGAAACAGTTCGATCAAAAATCTTACCTTCGAACTCTATCATTGTCGGCTAGTAATCATCTTGACGGTCTTCGAGAGCCGCATTTATTCTTAGTATGGATCGGGCCACGTCTCCCACTATTGAGGCTTCATAAACCTAGGACACCTGATCACTATCCTTTCGATGAGGGCAGTTCTTAATATAGTGTGGTCCGCCACACCCCCAACACTGCATGGGTGACCTGGCTGTCCCCTCATTATTAACTCTTCCCAACTGTTCACTATTTTTGGAGTCATTAGGTGGCTTAAATCTGAGCTGATTTCTAGACTGGTTCCTATTGCTGGGACCCTTGGAGAATCCTTTACTGAAACTGCTACAATCTCCCCTGATCCCCACAGCTTTTCTACTGTTCCTTTTATCCACCCAACGCTTCCGAGCACTTTCCCCTTTTTGTTTATTCTACTGAAAACATATTCTAGCTTTTCGTATTTCTTCATCCATGCTCTTCAGGTTATCAAATTCAATCCTTTCCCGCATTGTCTGGGGTAGACTGCTAACAAACCGTTGCACTTTTTCCTTTTCCTCCGGAATATATGGTACGTAGTGGAGTAGAGATGTAAATTTAGCGACGAATTCATCCATGGTCTGTTGTCCAAGTCACAGATCATGAAATTCCCTGGCCTTTTCATCGTAGAAACATTCAGTCAAATATTTTTCTTTGAAATATCTTTGAAAAAATTCTCGAGTTATGTCTTGCTCATTCACTCCCCGCACCATCTTAACTTCCTCCCACCATAACGTTGCTTTAGCTTGCAGCTGAAAAATAGCTAGTCGTGCCTTGAGATGGTGATCATACTTGTAAACCTGAAAATATTTGTTCATGTTAATTAACCAAGCTTCCGCAGCCTCCTCGGATTCCCCATCAAAATATGGCGGCTTGATCTTCCGAAACTCCCCCTGCAACTCTATTCACTGTCTTTTAGAGGTTTGATGTTCTGAGGCATTATCGGATTTTTCTCCTCGAACTTCTGCCCTTTCTTCTATTTCTTCCTGATCAGTATGGTAACCTTGTTCCTCCGACGCACGCGTTTGCTCTGGGCTGGGATTGGGTTGATGCTGGTTCTACTTATCTGATAAACTTTTCAGAATCCTTTCGTGTTCCATGGTTAATCTGGCATTGTCCTCGCGCAACCGAGCCATTTCGTTCTTCAATTCCTGGACTGTCTCCAATATAGTCAAATTGGTGTTGCGTGCCTCCTCCCCCAGTTGCACCCATATTTCAGGGTTTCCCTGAGGAGGAGTGACGTTGTCCACGTTCCTGTGAGGGGCGCTGCTCGTTCTCCTCATATTTCGCTGTCACCTGGTTAGAGAATTAGTATATTTCAACAGGTATGGTATGCAATTCATAGCTTAATAACCCATGCTTGCTTATTAATTTAGTTATTTATATCAATTTCACTGTTGCAGTAACCCGAGGTCACAGTGTTGCAACCTGGGCTCTGATACCACTTGTGATATACCTGTCAAAAGTAAAAACAATTTTTTTTTTCTTTTTCTTATGTTTACTTGTTTGATATGGGAAATAACTACATGGAATATTAACTTCATAACTATATTGCACTTACATTGATTAAATTAAATCATATTACGATATCAATAGTTTGGATTACATATATTCAACTGATTCGTATGATGGTAATAGATGTCTGGAATATATATATACAAATTATTTATGTCTATCCCAGATTCTAATCTTCAGGATCCTCCTATGGTACTGCGATGATATTAAATGCATTTATGTGAGGCGATTTAACACAGATGTCGCACGTTGTTTTCAACTCGTTCTGGGGTTGAGTGCTACGGGAAACTTCATTCATAGTCGTTTTCCGGCAACCGGCCTGGTTACGAATGTATTACGGTTATCCATATGCCCTCCACTTGGCATATGAATGTGCAACTGGCCGGCATTCATGCCTCGCGGCCAAGCCGATTCAGTACTCCAACTACCCAACCGAGGTGTATACTTAATGCACCTGGTACCTGGTACACTCCATTTCTCAAATGGCGGCATCCCTACTGCTCATCCTACAGTAGAGATGAAAGACTCCGGATCAACGATCGTCGATCCTCCAGGTGGGAGTAATACGGTCTACGGTGGTATTTTAGCGGTAATATTTTTGTTTACCTCGAGATTATTTTCCAGAGAGGTTTCGGCTCTGAATATTTGCACTCCTGCGCAGCAAAGCCCCACCTCTACAGACCAGTCTGTAATGGACAAAAGGCTCCGCTTCTCGGGTTAAACCATGGTAAACGCATCACAAGTCTCAGATCACTTTATTTACCGTTTCATATTCCTCTGTTAAGGATTCATTTTCTTATTCAGGTATGATGGTTTCTTGTCGCAGGTGTCGAGTTTCGGTGCCGGGTTCCGCATTCGGCGACAAGCACACAACCCTCCTTACCCAGTCCACCTTCTAGGTGAGAGTTGCTCGCTACACAATGCGTTTCTTCCTTTTCATTTTACGATTGAATTCTGGGGAACGACTGAAGTCCCTTCTCCTTCTTGGCAGGCTGTCCATCTTTGCCTGGGTTATGAAGTCTACCAATCGTTATTTGTTTAATCATCAATGAAATTTATGCTAACACGTTTTTCTTCCTATTTTCTTGTTGAGAAGCTGGGTTCCGACCGGGCAGTTCCATAACGAAGCCCTAACTTGGACTACGCCCGGCTCCTAGTTATCAATGTATTATATTTAAAAATCGAGGGTTATCCCTACGGTGAACCAATATGTAACGCTTTAATTGTTATACTGATATTTACGTGTACCATATGTGTATGAAATGAACTCCTAACCTTAATATTATTTATCCGATGGATTTATGCATTATTGAGTTTTCTATGAATGTCTAGGTCTGTACATTTAATTTTTTGTGGCTTGCAGAGCTACTTAATACGCTCTTACTGTTCAGTCTTTCTTTGTAATTATTAAATGGAAATATCTATCTCGCGTTTGCTTAGCCGAAATATATGTTCATGTTTTCTCTTTGTTTTCTTTTTAAAAGATTGAGGGTGCTGACTTCGGGGCTGTAAAAACCCTTATCAGCGTACCCTGCACTAACCATGTCGACCTACAGTCCTCTGCTTATAAAATGGTTCTGGTTATAACAACGTCTAAAGCGGCTAGGCATGTTAGAGCCATGCATGCTAACCCTACTGAGCCGACGACTCAGAGGTCTTTTCCTTTCTCGAGTTGCTTCACTGGGAAGCTGTATACTCAAGATGAGGACTTACGACCACTGCCAAATTCTTGGTTCCATGTATATATGGTTTTTCTTCCAGTTCTTGCCGCCATGTTGCCGCTTTCTTTACTTCTTTATCAATATTCATGGAGATTCGCATATGTACAAATATGTAGAGATGTACATTTTCTTTCGGTTAGCTACTGCCTGTTAAAGCAAAGGTTATTTGGCAATCGATTTTTATTCGTCTGTAACTTATGTTGTAATTTTTGCTTACATAATAGTTTCGGGCAAACTGTGGTAATTCTTGTTGTATTATTTCCTTCGTTTATGCTTACGCAAAGGTTCCAATTTAATGCCAAAAGTATCTTACCATTATTATGTTGTTTATGGCTGGAATTACTTCAGATATTTCCCTTGGGATTTCTAACATAGTTTTTCTATCTACTATGAACTTATTTATCATTACAACATATACAGTCCATTGAATTCTCAATTATTTCATACCTGGTTAGAGGCAAACCTCTTAGTGCGCTTGTCCACCACCTGACCTTAGGAGGGTTCTCCTCGATCTTCCACCCCCAAGCACTCCTGCAAGACCTACGTTGTCTACAAGTCCTCTGTTACTACCAGAGTTACACTATCTAGTCCTTACCAGACGTAGTGGTTTTAGGGAGGCTCCAGCTTCCCAACATGCACTATCTGATCCTTACCAGACGTAGCGGTTTTTGCTGCCAAGAGCAATTTTCATCTCCTCCTCTTGCTATCTGGTCCTCACCAGACATAGCAATTTCTCCCTCTATTAGAGTCTCAACCGTCTCTAGAAGTAGTTAGGTTTTCCCTTTCTTTTTCTTTCTTTTGACAGATGTCATATTTTTATTATTATATATTTTTTTATTAATCCTCCTCACATGAGGGAAACTATAACCATTTTCAGTTTCTCTCTTGCAACCATATTCAATGGAAATCAACCAACAATTAAATAACATGATTAGTTAAACAGTAATAACAGTCATAGTTACCAGGGGTGTTACATTGAGTGATAAAGCATCTATGTTACATCCACACGATGCTTGGGATGAAACATGTGTAAAATTAAAATATTATTTGGGAATTCAATCATTTCAATGGGTGTCTAAGTTAAGTAATTTTGTGTAAATTTAATATTGTTTTAGATTTCTCCTTGGAAAAAACGAAAAGTTAACTCCACAAATGTGTTAGTGAAACTAATCAACTAGTTTCTTGCTTACAAATCAATCCATGATGGATCAAAGTTAAAATGGATTTGCATTAATTCTTAGTATGTTAGTCTATACATGCCCAAGTGCATGTGCACACATACCAGCCCCTTGTTGAAAATGATAAAAATTACACCTCACTCATATTAAACAACACACCAATAATAATAATTATATAATATATATATATATATATAATATAATAATATATATATATGATTGAATTAAATCAAATTTTTAAATGTCAATTCCGATTATATTCACATTAAAAATGATATATTCCATCGTATTAAGATATAAAAACATTTTTGAATGAAATTTAAATAAAAAATAGTTGTTTTCAATTACTTTGTTTATATTATTGAGATAAAATTGATTTTAGAATATTTTATTTAAGATATATATTAAAATAATTTACTTCTAATAAATATTGAAATATTTTTTTATATTATATCTTTTAATATTATTTGTAAAAGCTATGTGAACATAAGAGTTACACATTTCTTTCATATTGACGTGTAAAAAATATATTTTGACAAAAAAAACTTTATTCATTTTAACTATAAGATAGTTTAATGATAACATGTCAAATCAATAAAAGTAGTTAATAAAATTTTAATTATACTAGTACAATCACATTAAAAATGTCAATTTGGTTGATAAAATTTACTTATATATTAATTTCCCCTTCTAATTAGAATACGAAGTTATTAGAAATGGTTCAAAAGGTTGAAAGGAAAGACCTGTAAAATGTTTGGTGAATATATATAGAAACCTCAAAACTGCCAACATAAAATAAGAGATTATGTCATAAGCCTTCACATTTTTTTTTTTTGGGACCCTCTTTTCACTAAAGACTTTGTTCATAACAAGTGTAATACACTTGTAGCTATTTTTTATTAATAAATAAATAATAATAAATAATCATAATAAAAAGTATTAAAAAAAGAGGTTTTATTATAACAGTGTAATACACTTGCAGTGTAGTAACAGTTTTTATAAATAATAATAATAATAAATAAATATTCAAAAAATTTAGGATATGATAGGAAAAAATCATTAATTATTTTTAAATTTTGGGTTTCATAAAGATATGGGATAGCCTTTAGAACATTAAAATTGGTTTGTATTTTATTGATTACTTGTAGTTTAAAAGTTGTCCTAGTTGACAATTACACTAGGTCACACATACAATAATATTTAATATGATTAAATTTGGTTGATGAAATTTTAAAAAAGTAAAGCAATTGTTTGATTTGCTTTAAAATT
This sequence comes from Pinus taeda, assembly GCA_000404065.3. Taxonomy (NCBI): domain Eukaryota; kingdom Viridiplantae; phylum Streptophyta; class Pinopsida; order Pinales; family Pinaceae; genus Pinus; species Pinus taeda. The sequence goes on along the minus strand of APFE031027546.1, from coordinate 23,133 downwards.
TTATTTATATATTCCAGTTTTTTTAATAAATCCAATCATAAATCATTCCATTTTTTTATGAGCATAAAGGTTTAGAAGTTGATATGGTAACAAATAATTTTAAATTATGATTTTATATGGGTGTATATGTGACATCTATAATAATAAATAAATAGACAAAATTTGGTTGAATTATTGGACGTTTTGGCCCTTTTAGAAGTACATTTTTGGATCAATTTTCTCTTATATCTAATAGAGAATTGTAATCAAAATAACATAAAACATATTTTCTTATTCCATCGAAAATATCAACAAGTGATGTGATCAACCAACTTAATATGTGATTGAGTATTAATAATGCAATTATTTTAATATTAAAAATTATTTGAAAAATAATCATAAATTAACATGTTATTTGTAATAATTTCTATAAAATAACTAATTATATAATTCATAATTCAAATAATTTGATGATAAAAATAATTTAATAAATATATTATATATTTTTAATAGATTTGATATATAATAAATTAATTTGAAAAATTTAAATTTTAATATTATTTTAAATAATAATTTTTTAAAATATAATATTTATGAAACTATTTTTTGTATAAATAAAAAATACTTAATTATAAAATTAAAACATAATTGTATTAAAATTTAAAATAAGAAATATTAACCTTTAATTACTTCATTAATTAGAAAAAAAATTATTTGCATACTTATATCTTTTTTTAAATAATAAAAAAAGTATAAGTTTAAATAAATACATAATGTATAAGTTTAAGGAAAAAGGTAAAATGAAAAGGTTAATATTGAGTAATTGAGAAATTAAAATAAAATAAATATGATAATTGAAATGGTAAATTTTATATATACTCAACACTAGAAGTGTACCTTAGAAGTTAAAATCCTTTGACAACTTTATAAAGGTATTTAGCCTTGTCTCATTTTCAAAAAATTTAGGTTGATATGTAATATAAATAAACTATATACATAGTATTTAGAAATCAAAACCTTTTGAAGTGTGTGTTGGTGTATCATACAAACAAAATAAAATAAATTACACCACTATACATAGTATTAATAAAATATATATACGAAAGAAATATATGCAGGCATCATATGGTCCTTTGTGTTGAGTGATAAGGGGTTCCTCTTGTGGAAGTTGAGTGAAAACATTTATCTTTTCCACATGATCCTTGGGATGAAACATGTTTAAAATTAAAATATTTTTTGGGAATTCAATCATTTCACTGGGTGTCTAAGTTAAGTTAAGTAATTTTCTGTAAATTTAATATTTTTTCAATTTTTTCCTTCACAAAGATCAAAAGTTAATTCCGTAAATGTGTTAGTGAAACTAGTGGACTAGTTTCTTGTTTACAAATCAATGCATGATGGATCAAAGTTAAAATGGATTGGCATTAATTCTTAGTATGTGAGTCTATATGTGCCCAAGTGCATGTGCATACATACCAATCCCTTGTATACACCCTCATTCATATCAGACAACAATATATATATATATATATTATATAATATATATATATAATATATATAATATATATATATATATATATATATAATATATATATTATATATATATATATATATTAAATGTCATGTTCCAATTCTATATACACAATTAAAAAAATGCTATATCTCCATCACATTAAGCTATAAAAATAAATTTTGAATGAATTTAAATAAAAACAAGAATTATTTTTTATTATTTTTTTATATTATTTAGTAAAATGATTTTAGAATAATTTTATTTAAGATATACATTACAAATAATTTACTTGTAATAATTATTGAATATTTTTTTATCATTAATTTCTTTTAATATTATTTTTAAATGCTATGTGAACATAAGAGTTACACATTTCTTTCATATTGACGTGTGAAAAATACATTTTGACAATAAAATAACCTAATTCATCTTAACTATAAAATAGTTTAATGATAACATGTCAAATCAAGAAAAGTAGTTAATAAAATTTTAATTGTACTAGTACAACCACATTTTCTTATATATTAAATTGGTCATCTAATTAGAATACAAACTAATTTCTTTTAATATTATTTGAAAACGCTATGTGAACATAAGAGTTACACATTTCTTTCATATTGACTTGTGAAAATACATTTTGACAAAAAAATAACCTAATTCATTTTAACTATAAAATAAGTTTAATGATAACATGTCAAATCAATAAAAGTTGCTAATAAAATTTTAATTATACTAGTACAATCAAATTTGCTTATATATTAATTTCCCCATCTAATTAGAATACAAACTTATTAGAATTGGTTTGACCAAATATTAATGATAGTGATTAATTCAAGATATATTATTATTTAGAATATGAACTTATTAGAATTAGAATAATCTCAAATCCATAGGAAATTGGTGGGAAGGAGCTACGTGGCAGGTATATAATTTTTTAAATTTATTAGAAGTCAATGCAACCTAACAAACTTTGTAACACACTACAATGGTTAATAAGCATTAAGACTAATCATATGGTAAGAATATTCGCTTGAGAATCAATTTAGGTTGTCAATTAAAAAAATAAAAACAAAAGTGAACAAATCCAAATCCACCTTAAATTGAAATAAGAAACATTCAACAAATATATTTTAATGATAACATATCAAATAAAATATTTCCAGCTCATAAAATTTAATTGAAATTTAATCATAAATATTCACATTAATATATATATTATAATAACACTTCATAATATATAACATTTTATTTTATTTTATTTTTCAAAATAAATCATATTTATAAACTTCATTTCATTTTATATAAATTAATAAAATAAAATTAAATTAAAAAATTTCAAAATTATTTTTTAGTTTTTAAAATATTTAAATTTCGAAACTTTAATAAACTTTATAAAATTTATTTTAAAATTTTTAAAAACTAATTTTATTAGTCCCTGCCCTTCGGGCCTGGCAGGGACTATAGTAATCAGTTTTGGTCGGTGGGCATTAGTTTGGCCCGCCAACCAATAAAATTCTTTTGCCTTAAAACAAAGTTCCGCGTTATATTATTGCATATTTTATGTTTCCCAGTGCTTTTTAACCAATGACAACGATGTTCATCTTATTTGGCCTCATATCGAGGCGAGGATCTGGACAAACTTAGGATAAATCTTGATTTAAGATATGGATTGAATCAATTTTTTGAACATGGAAACTAATGCTAGCATTGCATTAGCATTAATTCACTAACATTAAATGTTAGCGTGATATATCAGTGAACTTTCTAAGTTTCCAAGTCTGCATGCATGTTGAAGTGCCCATCGTTGAAGTTGGCAGCTGGATATGTGCTGTCGAGCATAGGGGTGGTGATCGCATCTTCATAAGAGCCGACCTGCGAGCCGACCTGCAAGTTGAGCAACCCGCAGTTTCGATGGAATGGAAGCGGAACGACAGCTCTTCACGGCAGCTCCTCAGTCTCGGCCGGCAGCTCCTCAGTCTGAGACAGACACATCCAAAGGTAAAAAGCTATGTTCGGTGATTCGGTAAAGAATTTCAGATCTAGTGGGATATAATAACTGTTTTTACATCAAAATCAGAAGAGAGCACAAAATATAACTCACCCAAATTTTCTGAGAGAAATAACTGCTTCTGGAAACTTTGTATTTTGTAACAGAGACCTGTCAGAAAGCAGAGGCAAAACTGAAGCTCGAAGGTTGCTCTGCGAAGCCCAGTTCTTTATTTCAAATCTGAGGTATCTTCACCACTGGCATGGATGCCACAGTTAGAAGGTCCAAGAATGCCATCCTGTCTTCTTAGTTCCTTCCCCTCAGGTTTTTAATGAATACTTTAGTCGTACTGAATCAATGCCTCTTTACGCCTTGATTCACTTTCTATAACACCATAGCAATTGCAAGTCTGTTATATCTTTGGTGAGGCCCCTGACTAAAACAGTGTATGAAATCGAATAGAAGAGAAGGACGATGCCTGAAAGTAGACAGATAATATGTTAGCTTATTCTAAGACCAACATGAGCTATCAAAGGAAAAACTAAGCAGTGGAATTTGAACCCACGACAGTGTCAAAAGTGGGAATTGAACCCACGCCCTCACCAGAACTTTGGCGTCACCCTCACCAGAACCTTGGCGTCAATAAAAACAGGGAAACAGTTTCAGAAGTGGGATTTGAACCCATGCTCTCAGTCGAGGACCAGAGAAACACTGTCAGAAGTGGGAATTGAACCCACGCCCTCACCAGAACCTTGGCGTCAATAAAATTAGTGAAACAGAGAAACAGTGTCAAAGAACTGTTTATTGTAAAGCAATATGAATTTAATCAAGAGGAACCAGGGATTTGTTTTTTGACAAAATTTCGAGAGAATTTAGCATGCCCTTTATCGTAATCAAACTCGAACTTGAACGATTGTGCTTGGAATATGTGTAGTGAGCAGGACAACCACGAATGGAACTTACATACAAAATTCAAAATGGTATGAACAGATTGCGTTGTATGTACATACTAGTTACCTGATTAGATAAAGTCAAGACGGTCCCAAAACTGCTTCATCATTCTTTCTAAAATGGCGCAGGCCTTCCGTTTAGCGCTTCAAGTCTCGGTCTCGCTGAGATCGATCAATACATTAATGTATCCATTTCGATCACCTCGCATTGCTTTGAAATGCAACCGACCGTTCAAGCAGATTGCCTGCAGAATTACAACGGCAAGCATATTGCCTGCAGAATTACAACTTATACATAACGATCCTATTTTCCTGAATACGTCAAAAGAACGACATCTTGACCTGGAAAGTTCCCATACTGTATTTTCTATTTCTTACATTACCACCAGATATTATTGAGGACCTACCTAATCGTCGCTAACAAATCTTAAACATAGTCCTTTTTGGGTCCTGGAAATCAGAGATAATTTAGAAAAACCAACACAGGACCAAAACCAGTACCAGAAACGAACAAAACTAAACCGAACCACAGACATACCGTGAACAGTGACAGAATCACTGATTTCACGGAAGAAAATACCTATTTTTCTTATGTTCGTAAGACTTTGGTAGCTATGCATATATGCAAAAAGTAAACTTCTCTCAAATAATTACACAAGGAAAGATTAATATCATATCATAATTATAGTACTAAGATTGCATGGCTACCCTTCACCTCCCACAGACTTGAGAGAGACAACTTGGATCCCCCAAAGTACTCCTCATGTCCTCCAAGCATGATCGTCACAAAATGGCATCCAAACTCATTCGATGAACCAACAACCATGACGATGATCTAGGAAAAAGTTACAAATAGGACCCTTAAGATAGCCATTTCATGAAGAGAAAGAGTGTAAGGTCATGTTCCCAAAATCAATTTTATTTTTTCCATCACAAGTTCTCAATTATTGATAGCATTTTCCTTGTAACCTTTGAGCATCGATCATCAAGTTGTTCAGCACCTTTGGGAGAGAGATATTGCAAATGGAATGGAAGGATAACCTTCCATTAAAGACTATAAAAGAGCTTCATAACCCTCATATCCTCCATTGTTTCTCTTAGTAGACAAAATTTCTTCAACGATTTGGAAGATAGAGTCATTGCTTCCCTTAATCCACCTTGTTTCTTGATTTTTTCAATTGTTGATTTACTTATCCATTTAAGAATATGTGCAACATTATTTATGTTTTATTTTGTTTATCTCTAGTCTAACTATTTTTGTGGTTTTATGTAGGTAATAACAACCTCTCAAATTTAATGGAATTTGACTTAAGGCTTCAATAAAATCCACACCACATATTGATGACTCCAATGTTCTTTATCTTACCTTTATTATTTGTAGGACTACTCTTTATGTCCAAATTTCATTCAATCATTTATCAAAGACCTCTTCCAACACATAAGTGGCTTTAGTTGGATCTTTGTTTATCACATTTGTGTATATGCATTACGCAAACAAACTATGTGGATGTTGAAGAAATAGACATGTGGATCTTGTAATTACTATTTGCACAATTGGAACAAATATGTGGTTTCCTATCACTGAATCATAAAGATCAAGTTTTGTAATTTTTTCAAAATATTTGATGGTTTTTGCATTATTGTTTACAAATTTTCAGCAAACGGTTTTCACCTTGAGAAATTTTGTGGTGCAAGGTGGTTTTTTCCATGGTGTTGTAGTTTCAATTAAGGTACTATGGTTATATTTTAATATAGCATAAATGGATTGGTAGTTTACATATGTCAGAGGATATACATATTGTATTGTATTACTATAAAGATGAATACATTGAAAAATACTTTTAGCTTTCTAGGGTCGGATCTCAATGTGAATGTGTGTATGTGCCATTTTGTTTTCTATTTTATTCATCATTCGTTTGCAACAATTAATTATATCTGATTAAACCCTACATTTCATGTTAGAGTGATTTGGCTTCAAGGGGACACTTTTGTGGCTAACCGGTCTTACTTGGGTTTGTGGTAGACCCTGTTACAATGAGAGATTTATGTAACTGATTATTGTGGTAAAAGGAAATGGGAGTAGTTCAAAGATAGAGATTGAGAAATTCAATGGGTTGATTTTTAATCTATGAAAACTCAAAATGGAAGATCTGTTGGTGGACAAAGATTAGTTGTTTTTGTGGATTTAGGTAGTGCACTAGCATGGATGTTGACACAATATTGGACCAAGTTGTATAGAAAGATAAAGTACACAATACAAGTATGCCTCTCGAATTCAGTATTAGTGAATGTTTAAGGAGAAGCTAAAACAAAGCCATTATGGAACAAGTTAGGGACTTTATTCCAGTTGAGTTCCTTGGTGAACAAATTTTGCAATGGAAAATCCCATATAACCTTAGGATGAAGAATGCAAACTCAATGATAAAGCATATAAATTCCTTCCATATTGTGGTAATTCAACTATTATATATTGATATTAAGATTTCATATGAAGATAAGCGTAACAATTTGTTTTGTTCTTTATTAGACTCATGGGATTGTTTGGTTGTTTCCATAGGTGCTAATTGATGGGACCAACCCTGAACACCTACGGCTTATAATTAATTGTTAATTGCTTTATGGTTGGATGAATTTATGGTGCGGTACTGTGGATTGATTGATTTGAGGACAAGTGTCCTGGTCTTGGGGCTTGCTCCTCCCGCCTTTTACTATACCCAAGAAACCCTAGCTCAGCTCATTCCGTTGTTGCTCCGGTCTTTTGTTGCGCCATCGAGGTGAGTGTTTCCACTTTGTCTTGGGTCGCTGCTCCTCATGGTTTTGTTTACACACATGGGAACATCCTCTGTTTTGCACCCTATTCTGAAGTTTCGGGACCCTTGGTCTCGGTCGTGGGTTTCTGTTTATTTGGCTCTGGTTATGGTCTTGGGTTGTTGTTGTTCTCTAGTTTCGATTATGCTAGTGGTTTTCCGATGTCTACCTCGTTCTTTGACTATAAATTTGGTTTTTTTTGTTGGTCATGGTTGTAGGGTGGCTCGGCTCTCGACTCTCATTTGACATTCCACTAGAGGTGAGTTCTCCTTCTTTTCATCACATTTCTGCCTCGTTTTCTTTTTGACTGACTGTTCTTGCTCCTTGTGAGCAGTGACCACTCTGCGACTATGACCAAGGTCTGCAGCTTCCTTCTTCGTTTGCACGGGCTCATCTCCTTCAGTAAATCTCTCCTTAAACCCTTGCCTCTGCTTTCAGTTCTTTGTTTTTGTGGCTCCATTTACTAGTTTCTAATGGCCCTATTTGTTGGCCACGCAGGTATATGGTTGGGCTCTCCGTTCACTGGTCTTGTGCCTTGACACTTGCACTTGTACCAGCCAGGGTTGCTCCTTGTTTTGCCTTTGTCTATCTGTCTGAAGCGTTCTCTGTTGGCAGTCTTCTCTGAGTCTATTATTGGGGTTTCGCTTTGGCCTCACTGTGTCTTGGCCTATGTATTTATGCCTCCAACTATTTAACTTATGAATTGTAATTATATCGGTCCTATGGTGACCTCGTGGTTGTATTTTGGCATTGTTACTAAAGGAACTATGTTTTCATGGCTTGTCTGTATTTGGTGACTGTATAGTGGACTGTAACTATTTGATATCAATATATATACAAAATGATTTCTTTTTGTTAATTAAATATCAAAGGAGAATGATATGAGTTATGTTGGTACCTGTAGCTATTTGCTTATTCCTTCAACAATGAATTACTTGATTCTTCTTCAAGCTCACTCTGTTGTTTCACTGAACTTTTCTGCATACTCTTTTTGCTCCTGTGTTAGTTATTCATTCTCTGTCTTCATTATAAAATGGTTAAATGATCTTTGTTAAGTTAGAAAGGAAAATATTGAGGCTGCAATAGATGGATTCAATTTTTTTTTTTTTTTTTCAAAATGATTTCATGTTGGTTTCTATTCAATCCTATGATGATCCTTATAGTAGTTGTTTCCTTCTTTTTTGTTTAGATCACTATATAGTTATTGAACTATCAGTAGTTACATTTAGTTATTCCTTGATAATTGATAACTATCCTTTCTTGACTGTATTCAAAAAAGTAACTTTTAAACAAAAATAAAAAGAATGTAAACAAAAACAAATAGTGGGCCGAGACGACCTCAAACTTAACATAAGGTCCTAAATGCCATCACTAGAAATTTAAATGAAAATAAAAAAAAGAACTAATTGAAACTCATTATGTTTGTAAATACAAACACTCCAGCCATGACCTCCCTTAGTTGGATGCTCTTGCATCACTAATGCTTAATTTTCAATGATATAGTTTGATCCTTGTTATTAGAGGAGATGAGATGGAAAAACACGGAATGTCACAACAGGGATTCCTTTTAGTTGTGGCTTTTAATTACCTTTGAAATGCTAGCTTAGAGAGACAACCAAAAGGCTATTCATTTAATTGTTGAGACATGGTTTGTAAGGAACCTTGCAAATTGTCATGCACAATATATGCTAGTACAATCGTGTATGTTGCTTGAAGTTGTAATAACTAATTGATTGTCACAGTTCAAAATAGATGTCTTTTCAAGCCATCTAGCAATACGCCTTCAATCTTTCAAGCCAATTTTAAAGAAAAGTAAATCAACTTGTAAGAAAAATAAATCACACCAACATCCAAAAATGACTTTGTAAGTATCAAGAATGACCTTGATTGTTGTAATTTATATGTAAGTGCATATGCAATGAAAATACATTTAATAAAAATCTCATTAATTTACTTTCTTGAAAAAAATTGAAACCAAAAACCAAATGTATACATTAACTAAAGAATTGAAAACAAAAGCCAAATGTATACATTAACTAATCCAAATTATTTAAGAAAGCATAATTTTTAAGATTATGGAAATATAGCATTGTTAAAGTTATATAGTTACAACAAAAACCCTAACTCGCATGATGTTGTAATTCCTTAACAAATACAGGGATAAAGATAGAAGTTGTAAAAATTCTTAATTTATTAGAATTGCAACCATACCAAAAATAAAATATATAAATAAATGGATAGAAATAGAAATTTTAACTATAATTAAATTATAGATATAAATAATTAAATTGACTAAAAAAGGGAGCATCTTCCATAAAAGAGACCCTAGTTAGAAAAGTAATAAAATGTGAACCCTCAAGAAACCATTAATCAAAAGGATAAATGCATTGCAAATTGCAAAAATAAAATCTTCAATTCTGATTACAAACTACCAGCTTGAAACTTACAGATTCTTTCTCTCCTCTCTCAAAGAAAGCGAGATATTTTATAAAAGATACTTTATTTCGGAAATAAACCAAACAGATAGATGGACAGCCATGAGAATCAAATTCTTCATCCTGTTACATCATTAATCCTATTACATCCATTAAAAGATTATGACTCTATTACATCCATTAAAAGATTATGATTCTAGATACAGTGATGAAAATAATGAAAATAATGAAAGCAAATTAGTTTTATTTTCTTTAATTACATTGTTCTAATGATGGATATATGCTTTCATTACCTTTCAACAATAATGGAATGGATATATGCATGCATGAGATAAGAGGAATCCTTTGGTTGCCACGCTGTTAACTCGGTACAGCGTAAGACGAGGACGCACCCTCTGCTCTGGAAGAGAAATCCGTCGAATCACCCTCTGCTGTAGAAGAGAAATCCGTCGAGTCGCAAGGCAACATGAAATTTGTTGTGGTAAAGAAATCTGGTTTAGAAAGTAGTTCGACGGCCTCGCTCATGGAAGGTCTCACATCCTTTTCATACTGAACGCAGAGCAGTGCTGTTTTCAAGACTCTCTCCACCTCTTCCGAATCAAAATTTCCATTCAATTTGGGATCCACTACTTCCTCAATCCCTCTCCCTTTCCTCATCACTGCGGACACCCACTGCACCAAATGTCCGCAATTTTGGACGGTTGAATTGGATAACGAACTTCGTCCAGTCACTATCTCTAACAAAACAATGCCGAAGCTATAAACATCCACCTTGGCCGTGATGGGCAGATTCATCGCCCACTCCGGTGCTAAGTAACCCCGCGTACCTCTAATTGTGGAGAAGGAGAATGCTCGATCTCTATCTACCAGCTTTGATAAACCAAAGTCAGAAACTTTAGGACAAAATTTCTTGTCCAGAAGTATGTTTTGGGGCTTGATGTCACAGTGCAGAATCCATTCCAAACATTCTTCGTGGAGGTAGGCTAAACCCTTGCCCGTGCCTACTGCAATCCCAAATCTTTCTTTCCAGCCCAAAACTCTATCATTGCTTTCTGTGAACAGATACTTGTCCAGAGACCCATTTTCAACGTACTCATAAACGAGCAACCTGTGTTTTCTTTCTGCACAGAAGCCAAACATACGAACAAGATTCATGTGATGGACTCTCCCAATCATACTCACTTCTGCCCAGAACTGATCATGGCCTTGGGATAACCCTTCTAGTTGCTTTACAGCTATCACCTCACCATCGGGAAGCACGCCTTTGTACACCGTCCCAAAACCTCCTTCCCCCAGTTTTATTTTGAAGTTATTAGTCGCCTTCTTCAACTCTGAAAAGCTGAACTTCTTGAATCCCCCCGGAATCATTGAGTAACGTCCTAGACTATCCAAGCCAGGATCTCTAAATGCTCTAAGCATGTACCTTAATCCAAATATTGCGCAAACCAGCTCTGCGACACCAAAGGCAATCGCAAATCCTAGCGTATATTTGACAACGCTTCTTGTCTTGTGTTTCTTGTATTGGCCCGTCCCAGAGACAATTGGTCTCACAGCCGAACAGTTTAATGGCAAAGGCTTAAACAACACACTAGTAGAATTAGAAACAGAAGAATCATCGCTGGAAACTTTGATATACATGTGGTTTTGCTGACTAGGAGATCGATATCCACTGATAAGTAAAGCCTTAGGATAACAAGTTCCGCTGCCGTCCATTTGGTAGGCAAAGCCTTCACATTGGCTGGTATTCATGCACCAACTTTTACAGCTTTCAAACGTGATCCCAGTTTGATAGTTTAGATCATAGCCATAATAATCTGTATGTGGAAGATAAATAAGCTTTGCACTGGATGCACTCAGTGGTTTATTGCGCTCGCAACCTTGGAACCAATCGGTGGAATCGTTCCTGTGAAAACCAGGTGGGCAGGTACAGCTGGGCATCGGAGTGTATATGCAGAGACCATAGATTCCACAGAAGCCATGAACAGAACATTGATTAGGAAAAGCCATCCATATAATATTCCATATACCTGTCTCTTCCACCAAGCTGTATAGTCTGAGGTTTCCATCAAAATCCAAAGTTAATCTTCTCTTGGGGCCTTCGCCGTAATCTGACGCTTTAAAGGTAAATCTGTCGCTTGACTGGAAACTACCGAAGCTGTCCAGCACCGCTTGGCGGCTGCTATTATATGTGGTTCTGCCGTTCTTAAAGTTTTGCACACTAGGATCAGGCCAGTAGTTGCTCGATATGGCTGATCCCTTGTAAATCAGACGAAGAACATTTTCGCTATCGAAATAGAGGCGATAGTAGCCTGGGCTAAACGTGGAAGTCCCCAATCTGGATATTAACTGCACTGTATTATCATTCAGGGTTTGAAATGGAAGAAGAGTATCGGTGGGCTGCTGGAAGCTTTCCCACACAAATGCTTCACCTGAAGAGCTGCGTAACACCAGATTTCCCGTTTCTAGAAGAACAGCATCCTTTACATTCTTGTTACTGGTATTGGTACTCCACACAACGCTACCATCTGCATCCCTGAGAACGAGGTTTCCATCTTTCTCCAGATAAAGACGGGACTCTCTTCCGTTGACAGGCTGGTCTCTGTTGGCCACCCAGACTACTGTTGGGTTAGCTGTGTAAGTATACCATATGGCAAAAGCATAAGCATTGTGACCTACTCCATAAAACCCAGCAGAAAATGTTCCATTAGGAGAAACCAGGCAAGTAGTGTTCTGTTGAGGAGTGAGCGACGAACCAAGGCTCAGCCGTTGGTTGTTGGAATCGGGAATTCCAGAAACAAGCCGGCTGCAGCTGAAGAGAAACAACAAACGCCAACAAACTCCCTTTATGGCTTTCATGATGTCCAGGCCAACGTTGTTATGAACCAATTCTGCAGTTAGCTTTCTCTCTTTAGAACTGTGTACACCGATCCCAACCACAGACGCCCACTAGAAGCAACGGAAGAAATGTGTCGCGTGAGGGCAACTGGTATCCTGGCTGCTGTAGAATTTCCGAACTGGAAAGAACTACCGGGAGAAAAAGGTTGGGAAGGGCCGGCTAACAGAATCCCGTTTGATTGAATTAAATCTATATCACTGCGCTGGTCTGGGTGAGCCGGAACTCACCAGAATCCGACATGGACAAGTTGTGCTTAGCAGATCCAACGAGGGCGCCCATCTTGTTTTTAATATTAAAGAAATCCACTAACCCCACCAACTTACTAGGAGTGCTAAAATCTTTAATTTAATTTAGATATGCTTTCTAATTGTTCCGTTCACGTTAGTCGCCCAGCCTTGGCATTTCTAAACACAAGCAAACAAACTTCGCATTCGTCAGGACGCGTTTTGTGAATTATCACGCACGTTGATTTGACGTCTTCCATTGGTTCGTAGTGCATGTGCTGTGGAATATGACAACTATTACATATCAAATCTCAATGCTGAGATGGG
>APFE031027532.1:18763-38423 GCA_000404065.3 Pinus taeda | reverse complement strand
GCCCTCATAAAGAACAGCACTTGGAAGCTGGTTGATCCTCCATTTGGAACCAAACCAATTGGCTGCAAGTGGGTCTACAAGGACAAGTACAAAGCTGATGGCTCACTTGACAAGAAAAAAGCTAGGCTTGTGGCAAAAGGTTTTTCACAGAAGGAAGGGGTCGATTATGAGGAAACTTTTGCCCCCACCAGGGACACTCTTTGCACTAGCAGCTCATAACGGTTGGAAAGTCCATCAAATGGATGTAAAAACTGCCTTCTTGAATGGAGATCTAAAAGAGAATGTTTTTATGTCCCAGCCTGAAGGATTTGCTGTGAAAGGACATGAACATAAAGTATGCAAACTTTTGAAGTCCTTGTATGGCCTCAAACAAGCACCACAAGCTTGGTATGAAAAACTAACTAAGCATCTTCTTGAACTCAACTTGAATCGTTTTGATCTTGATGATGCAACTTTATTTGTCAATAAAGTTGGCAAAACAGTTGTATATCTTGTGGTATATGTAGATGATATTTTAATTACAGGGAACAATGAAAACTACATTGCATCCATAAAGAAGGAATTGGGGAAATGTTTTGAAATGACTCATTTGGGCTATGTTCATTACTATCTTGGCATTGAAGTAACCCAAAATCCGAAGTCTATATTTCTTTCTCAAATAAATACATTGGAGATTTGTTAAACAGATTTGGCATGACAGAGTGCAATCCTCTTACTACTCCAATTGAACAAAACTTAAAGCTCACATCTATTGAAGGAAAGGAATTTGAGGATGCAACAAAGTATAGACAGCTTGTAGGAAGTCTCAACTTCCTAACTACTACCAGACCAGACATTTCATTTGCTATTGGAATCCTCTCCAGGGTTAAGCAAAAGCCTTGTGAGGGACATTGGTCTGCTGCAAAAAGATTTATAAGGTACTTGAAGGGAACTCAAGACCTTAGAATCAAGTATACACAGGTGGACAACTTCAGCTTGATTGGATACTCTGATTCAGACTTCGATGGAGACAAAGAAACTGGAGTATCTACTTTAGGATATGCTATGAGTCTTGGATCAGGAGCTGTCTGTTGGAGATCACGCAAACAATCAGTTCTAGCAGATTCCACAACAGAAGTAGAATACGTGGCAACAGCTAAAGCAACGAAAGAAATTGTGTGGCTCAGGAAAATTCTTGAAGATTTGCAGGTGAAACAAGTACAATCAACTCCACTCATGATTGACAACACCTATGCAATAAAGTTGGCCAAGAACCCAAAGTTCCATGATCGTACAAAGCACATCAATACTAAATATCATTTGATCCGACATCATGTTGAGGCCAAAACAATCCATCTCCGCCATTGTTCCACAAATGAGCAAATTGCAGACATCTTCCCCAAAGCGCTTGGAAGAGAAAAGCTTGAAAGATTCAGAACGATGCTTGGACTCATCAGCATCCCTTCAGATTAAGGGGGGGAATGTTGACACCTAATCCTCACGATTGGGTGAATTCATGTAAATAATTAAATTAGGAATGTGAATAGTCATCAGGAGATGAACTGAACAATCACGCCCTTTTGTATATAACAATAACATACCTGATGGAATAAACGAATCAGTTTTCCTGCCTAATGGAGTTACTACCTGGCCTGACAAAGTCTAATCCTAGAAAGTTTTAGAGAGAAAATTTGATTTATAAGACAAAAAAATCATTTGATTCCATTGAAAAACTTGATTATTTACCTTAAAACTATATGAAACCCCTAACACCATGGACATCATTTTGAATTCCCCTATAGAGGATGATATGTTTTCTTTGGAAAACATTGAGTTTGGAGTTAAGAAACTCACTAACGGGAAAGCTAAGGATATTGAAGGTTACCAAGCTATGTTTTTTAAATGGGACAACCTATTCTCGTCCCACACATACACAAGTTATTTAATTTAGCAGTGAAGCAATGCTTCCCTAAACCTTGAGTGCAAAGCCTTATTGTGCCTATATTTAAGAGGGGATAAAAGCATTCCCTCTAATTACAGGACCATTATGATTTTCCAAGTTATACAGGCTTATTTTGGAAAAGAAGATTAGCCCTTTGTATGAAAACCATGGTAAAATAACCAAAGGCCTTGCTAGGTTTAGGAGATATCATTCAATCGTGAACCATCTTGTTACTCTTAGGATAATTGTAGATTAATGTCACAATAATAAAATTGATCTCTTTTGTTGTTTTGTTGACTTCAGTAAAGCTTTTGGCATCATTCCTAGAATAGAGCTATGGAAGAGGCAAGAACATGTTGAGAAATATAGGGCAGCATATAGATTAGTGTTGACAAAATTATATATATTCTAATTCCAACATTTAATTATCAATTTGGGGTCATAAAACTTAAAGATGCAAGCACGGGAAATGCAGGATTAGAGCCTAAGTTAATCTAGTTGAGAAGACAAAACGAACTTTTAAAGATTGAAAGAAAATTTTATTCTAAGTCTATTAAATAATAAATTAACCAAGCACTAGTCAAAATCTTAGATCTAAAATATAATGCACAATAGGTTCAAAGGTAAATGCTTCAATCACAATAGAAACTAAAATCTCCATGTTCTATTCTTCACACACCCTTCAAAACTAAATAACAGTACTCAAGGAAAGAATTCCAATGAATAACATGAAATCTAGAAACTACTATGTTTCTACAAATTAACTAAATCATTTCAAGACTTTCCATTTACTAGCTCATGAAGTATGAAATATGGAACCTTGAATTGTTCTTGTGGCAACACACTTTAAACATAAATCTCAAAGTGGTTTTGCATGGGATTAGAAAGGAAACAATTCTAGAAATTCAATAAACAAATCTCAATAAATCTATAAAACTACCCTAAAGCAGAGTGCTTATAATGGCATAAGAAACCTGGTGCACCACACACCTATTAAATTCACACAAGATCAATCATATAGGAGAATCACTTCATCACATATATACGAATCTAATTAACCATAGACATTCAACGCTATGCTTTCATTGTATGAATTTGATTGTAACATAAATTCCAAATCAGAAAATTATATTAGCATACATAATAAAACAAGTACAAAAACAAGAAATCCAAACTAATCATGAATAATAGCTTACCACGCTGGTTCAGTGGGCCATTTCTGACACCAACAAGGTAGCTAGGAACTCACAGGCTTAAATGCTTCAAAAACTCAACAAATCATCAACTGTGACTTTTATTAACCTTCAACAAAAATACAATTTACAAACTTAATTCCAAATGATGATTTCTCTCCCTCACAAAATATTCAATTACAAACTCATGATCCCCTTCCTTAGACCTTTGAGGTATTCTTTATATACTAAAACTAGTGGGTAAGGATAAGATCCAATCCCATAAGCTCATAAACAAATTTACAACTATAGAGGAAAATCTCATAAATTTGGTTTTTTTTTGCAATTTTATACAAATTGGTGTTAAAGAAACAACCGTATCTTTTCGATCATGATGTATTTCAAAAAATTGTTTTCCAAGAGTCTAATTTTCCGTATTATTAACAAAAAAATCTCTTGGAATTTCTAGATTCAATTCCTTGGCCTCGTAAATCGTGCATGAAGTTGATTGTTTGAATACTTTCGTCCATCTGGGTTTTGTAGAAATTTTATACAAAACTGCTTCGAAGGACTAGCTCTAACTTTTAAACAGTATTGAATTTTGGGAAACATTTTGAAGTACAAATAAACGGATATGTTTTTCAAAAAACCCATTTCTCAAATTCTTGATATTCTTCACCATATACACTTAAATCAAAGAAAAAGATGATAGTTTAAAAACTATTACCTATTTTTTATTGTAGCTTAAATCATGTGTCAGGATTTCATACGTGTGATCTGGGTATATTCCAAGGCTCGTACCAACATATTAGGCCCATGTGGCACCTAATTTACCATGCTATAGAAAATAAAAACATATTTTATAATTTTGAATTTTTTCCCTTCATTCGTGCAAGTGCAGAATTAAGTACCAAAATGTTGAACTGGTATCGAACCAAGTGAACTTCCAAATTGTTACTGCGCTGGTATAGAAATAGAAATTTTCATATTCGAACATGTTTATTGACCACATAACCACATTAGTAAACTATCATTGATTAAACCATGTTAAAAACAAATTTAACCATTAAAAATATAAGAAATCCATCATAATTAACCACAAGGTGAAATTGGTACATTTAGCGGAATTTGGTGGTATAATTGTTATGGAAAGTATCATAAATGTGAGAATATGAATTATGATTGGAGACTGTATATACTTAATGATATGACATATTAAGAGCCCAACAATTATGTTTCTTATAATGAATTATCTTTCCTTTGCCAAGTTCTTGTGATCATCATATTAGTTTCTCATTATTATTATTGTGTTTATGTTTATCATCAACACAAATTCCAAACAAGAATATCAAATAGGACACAAATGATAAGCTCCAAGCTAGGGAAAAACCCCTAAGAAGGGGAAAACCCAGTCAAACTCTTCTTTCAGTAATCAAATCAAGTTGAGATAATCCTAGACCCTTGACCTAGACCTTTCTCCATCCATCAAGTCAACCTTCCATGAAAAATAGATCAGACTTCCAAAATTATATTATGTCTGCTGGGATATCGGTCTTCTTCCTTTACTTCTACAATCTTCAACCTCTTTCTATACTTTTGTAACCTTTCAGTTTCCTTACTTCTGCAATTCTTGGTCCTTCTTCTATTCATCTTTTCTTTTGGAAATATAAAAAACTTCTCTAAAAATTTGATGCTCCATTCTTCTTTTTTCCATAGAATTGAATAGTTGATTGTTCAATAGATCGAATGCTCCTTTATATATAGCTTCTTCAAAGGTGGACGTGTCCTTTCATTGTGCCAACTTGACTCGCTGAAGAGGCCAACTTGTAAGGGGATAAGGTAGAGACAAGGTCGACTTGATGGAGGAGAAACAAGACTTAATTTTTTACAATAGAACATTTTCTTTCTTTGACACCACGAACCCAAGAAGGGTTTCTTACATAATAACTTTGACTTTGATTCAACAAAAGTCCTAGAGAACTCAATGGGTGCTTTGTGCTTGACGCTAGGAGAGCAAGGAGTTGCACTTGATTGATCGAAATCCACTCCTTAACAGTCGTGCACCCTGCCGGGTCCTTGCCCCTCCGTCTGATGGATGATACAGATACAGGCTCGATGGATATCCCTCGATAGCCGGTACTTTTCCTCATAGCTGAACCGATCATGCTGGGGTGAAGCGATGGGCTTGACCGACCGACCCTCTTTGGTCTGTTAGGCCCCTCCCATATCTCGGAAACAATTCCGACATATGAAACTTTGGTACTATTTATCATTGACCCAAGAATAAAACTCATACTTTAATAAGTTAATAAAGATTTATTTTTATAATAATTTTTGTTTTTCATGACTCAATACAATTATGAAGACTGACACTAGTTACATTCTTCAACAGAACATATAATGGTTCTTCTTGAGTTGAGGGTTGTTATGAAAAGGTTGCACAAGAATGTTCTTTCCAAGCTTAGGACCACTCAAGGTTTATCAAAAGAAATTAACTGCAATATTGGAGTCAAGCAATGGTGTCCCTTATCCCCTATTATTTTTGGCATATACATTGATACGCTAGAAGCATGTTTGGAAGATGCAAGTTGTTTTGGCCCCATAGTCATTGGTATGGTTATAACTCTTCTCCTTTATGTTGACGATATCGTTCTTTTGGCAAGGAGCCATTACAATATTGACAAGCAATTCATAATCCTCCAATATTTCTACTCCAAGATGGATATGACTGTAAATATCGAAAAAATTAAAGTCATGACAATTAAATCCAAAAATATCATTTATGACACTTTTATTTATGAGTGACATCTCCTTGGATGAAGTTCCTTCATACAAATATCTAGGAATCGCAGGACAAGTAGGGGGAAACCCCGCCCAACAACAAAAAAGTGAATTCAACAACCCCTCAAGCATCAACAGTTATGAGGT
Organism: Pinus taeda; assembly: GCA_000404065.3. Taxonomy (NCBI): domain Eukaryota; kingdom Viridiplantae; phylum Streptophyta; class Pinopsida; order Pinales; family Pinaceae; genus Pinus; species Pinus taeda. The sequence goes on along the minus strand of APFE031027532.1, from coordinate 32,402 downwards.
TTCGAATACCGCGCAAAATAAATCTTCATTTAACAGCAAAGCAGATCTCCTATACCAAACTTCTTCTCCGACTATCTCCAAAAGGACGAACACAATAGATCGCGAAGCTAAGACACCAATGTCCCAAGAACTAGAAGAGATGAAAAAGGAAAGATGACTAGTAAAAAGTTGAGAAAAAAAAAAGAAGGACCGTAGAGAAGAAAAAGAAAGCTACATCACCAATCTCGCCAAGAAAGATGAGGAGCCAGACAATTAGAAATTAAGAAAATTATAGGTCTGATAGACCAATTTGGTCTCAGTGGACGTTAACCATCATCATCATCATCCTAAGCTCAGGTGGAATTATAGCGTTGACCAAAGGATAAATGGAGGTGGAAAGCTTACTACGGGTTTGATAACAATTGTAAGTCGACAAATATTTAGATTTGGGATAAAAAAAAAATCTCCTTTTTGAGACTCATGACTCGTGTTATTTTATATGGATGAGAAATTTGGGGTTGTAGCACATCCAGAAGGTCATGGAGGAAAATTGAATAGATCCAAAAGTAGTTTATAACCTGCAACCTCGTGATTAAAGGAAATACTCCCTATTTATCCTTTTGATTGAAGCAAGTCTTTCCACCATTGAAAGCATGGCTATGATTAAATATCTTGTGTATGAGAAGAAGTTATACAACATGGATGCCAAGAGGTTTCCTAAAAAAAAAATTTATCTCTAACCAAAACCTCCACCTTCAACTCAACAAAGGGTGGCTTAAGGGTGCCTGGTCTTTGTTGGATCATTGGAGAATAAAAGAGGAGATCAACTTGCAAAATTTGGGCAATATTGAAAATATTATTACTTCCATATTTAAGAAGGAATTGTCAAGAAATAAAGCATTGGAGAAAAAAGGAAACTACAATATTATAAGGGGGTGATAAACCATAATCTCGAAAACCAAAATTCTCTCTGCCTTGACTAGTGTTAAGAAGAAAATGAACATATTTCCAAGGTCAAGATCAAAACTAATTATCATGAGCTTCATAGTGAAAATGGGCATTCGTCAATTCCCAAAATGCCTTGAGATGAAAGAGTTTGTCATTTGTGTAATCCTAAGAGGGTTGAAGATGAAAATCACTCAATTAAAGTGTCCATCTTATATTCACATTGGATCTAATTTTCAAAATATTTGCCACACTGCCAAGATTCTTGACCTTTTAACTCAACAAAACTATGGCGATTTGGAAACACTTATCTCATTTCTTTTTTAACATAGAAATAAAATGTTAAAGATTTTGATTAGTCTTTTGCTTTTTTAAGATCCAACAAAATCATATAAGTCTCACTGGAAATCATTAATCATTATCGTCATCATCATTGTATTCAATATATATAAATATTTATGACAGTTACAAAAGTATATATTAATTTTGGTCTGAATTTATTTAATTCAATTTAGAAAAATGATTTATGTTTATACATATAATTTATATTTATGTTTTGTTAAATCTTTTTTTTACAGGAAGGAAAACATATCATAACTCAGTGGTCAAACCAGCAGTTGAGGACAGCTATTTCACTGCTATCTGCAAACGCAAGTGTCTCATCAAGTTATATAACAAACCATGTCACCTAATATAATTTATTAATCTAAAAAAAATATAATTAATAATATATAATTATAGATAATTACAATTTTTTAAAATATTTATGCTTAGATATATTTCATGAAATAAAACAAAACAAAAAATAAACTCGAATCTAAACTCAAAAGACGAAATAATATAATGATATTCAAGTAAAAAAAATGAAATAAAATGAAACGCAGATTATGTACATGAAATCCACTTCAAAGTTATTCGTTTTCTAGCTTCAAAAGGCATAAAAGCCTTCGCAAGGGCGATTAACATTTCCCTTCAAACCACTTTGGCCACGAAGTTGAGAAGGTTTCGGTTCCTATTTGTTCTTGATTTTAATAGCAAGAAGATCCCCATAGTTACACATGGGTATAGATATAAGACAAAACTATGTAATATTTTTGTTTTTTATAATTGAACAATATTGAAATGAAATTAATAATAATAAATTTTCTAACTGGTTAAAAGAGGGTGTAGAGGCCCAGTGGGATTTGTGTCTTTACTTAGAGGGTGTAGAGGCACCGTGGGATTTGTGTCTTTATTTAGAGTAGGATGAGATTGATATATATTAATGTACGTCATTCTGGTGCATGTAGGTGCACGCGATGGTTTAATATTTTTGTTTGGATATTATTATTAGTATGCTTTTTAGTGATGGAGGATGTTAGCGTAGGCTTAGGCTTCAGTTGGGCCAAACATTTGAAAGTCAAGATAAAATTTTAGGAGAAAACCTTGGTCGGATTTTCAGTGGAAGGAGTGAGAGTGAGGTGGGAGTTTATGCAACAACAATCCTAGTGGGAGGGTAATTGTGGTTTGAGGCATGGCTCAAGACATCGTGTTCCAAAATTCTCATTTTCATCAGTGTCTGAGAGTTTCTTCTACCCTTTTTGCATGCAATTTTATGGGTATGTTATTTTGGAGACTTTTAGTCATCTGTCTGGCTTGAATTTTCTACGTTTTCCTTGGAATCTTCATGTCGAGGCCTATGTTTGGTCTTTCACTTTCAATGATGATTATTTTATCTGGCTCATAACATGGTTTTTTGTGGATTCCTTTTTTGAAGTAAATCTTGTTTGGGTCGACCACCTCTATTTGTGTCTATGCCTATTTGGTATTGGGGTAGTTATTGACTTTAGAAGGCATTTTTTGTTGGTGGATATTAATTGGTGTCGTGGGGGTAGAGTATCGTTTTATGGAGATAGGGCAATGTAAGGTTGCACCTATGTTGTTGTTGTTTCTAGTTACCTATGACACCTATTCCCAAAAGCATTGTCATGTTAGCCCCGCACATCATGGACATCATTTTGAATGCCCCTATAGAAGATGATATATTTTCTTTGGAAAACATAGAGTTTTGGGGTTAAGAAACTCACTAATGGGAAAGCTAAAAACATTGAAGGTTACCAAGCTATTTTTTTTAAAATAGGAAAATCTATTCTCGTCTTGTACATACACAAGCTCTTTAATGTAAAAGTGAAGCAAGGCTTCCCTAAGCCTTGGACATAGAGCCTTATTGTGCCTATCTATAAGAGGGGATAAAAGCATTTCCTCTAATTATAGGACCATTATGGTTAGTCAAGTTGTACGAGATTATTTTGGAAAAGAAGATTAGCCTTTGGCTTGAAAACCATGGTAAAAGAACTAAAGGCCAAGATGGGTTTAGGAGATATCATTCAACCGTGAACAATCTTATCACTCTTAGGATTATTACAAATGAATGCCGCAATAATAAAATTGATCTCTTATGTTGTTTTGTTGACTTTAGTAAAGCTTTTGACGTCGTTTTTAGAACAAAGCTATGGAGGAGGCTAGAACAAATAATGATTCCTCTTGAGTTGAGGGTTGTTGTGACAAGGTTGCAAGGGAATGTTATTGCCAAGCTTAGGACCACTCAAGGTTGGTCAAAAGAAATTAAATGAAATAATGGACTCAAGCAAGGGTGTCCCTCACTGCCTATCATTTTTCGCATATACATTGATACGCTAGAAGAGTGTTTGGAAGATGTGAGTTGTGTTGGCCCCACACGCATTGGTATGGCCTTACTCTTCTCCTTTATATTGATGATATTGTTCTTTTGGCAATGAGTCATTACAATCTTGGCAAGCAACTCGGAATCCTCCAATATTTCTACTCCAAGATGGATATGATTGTAAATACCAACAAAATTTAAGTCATGACAATTAAATCCAAAAAGATAACTTCTGATACTTTCATTTATGACAATAACTCCTTAGACAAAGTTCCTTCATACAAATATTTGGGAATCGACTTCCATCATACTCAATTGGAATTATAGCATTGACCAAAGGATAAATGGAGGTTGGAAAACTTACTATAGGCTTGAAAACAATTGTAAGCCGACAAATCTTTTGATTTGGGATTAAAAAAAGCTCCTCTTTGATACTCTCGTCGCTCTGTTGTTTTATATGAATGTGAGGTTAGGGTTATAGTATATCCAAAGAGTCATGGAGGAAAATTGAATAGATCCAAAAGTAGTTTATAACCTACAACCTTAGGATTAAAAGAATTATTCCCTACCTATCTTTTTGATTGAAACAAATCCTTCCCCCATTGAAATCATGGCTATGACTACGTAACTTGTGTATAAAAAGAAGTTATACAACATGGATGCAAGAAGTTTCTTAAAATTGCTTGTAACTTTAGCAAAAACTCCCACCTTCGACGCAATGTAGGGTGGCATAAGGATGCCTAATTTTTGTTGGACCATTGGGGAATAAAAGAGGATATCATCTTCCATAATTTGGGTTATATTGAAAATATTATTACTTCCAAATATAAGTAAAATTTGCCAAGAAATAAAATGTTGAAGAAAAAAGACACTACAAAATTATAAGGAGGTAAGCAAACCCAATCTCGAAGCCAAAATTCTCTGTCTTAACTAGTGTTTTAAAGAAAATGAACATATTTCCTATATTAAAACTAATTATCATGAGCTTCACAGTGAAAATGAGCAATTTTCAATTCCTAAAACGCCATGAAATAAAAGGTTTTGTCACCTATGTGATACTAAAAGGGTTGAAGATGAAAATCACTCTCTTAGATTGTCTAGCTTATATTCACAATCGATCTAATTTTCAAAATATTTGCCATACTACCAACCTTCTTAACCTTAGCTCAACAAAACTATGGTGATCTAAAAAGGCTCCTCTCACTTCTTTTTTAGCATAGAAATAAAATATTAAAGAACTTCAATTAATGTCTTACCTTCTTAAGGTCTAATACACCATATAGATTTGAGTGGAGATTATTTATCATTATAATCGTCATCATCATCACATTTGTATATATTATTATTATATATATATATTTATTATTACTATGACATATAATATAATTAACTTTTGTTTCGTTTATTTTAATTGATTAAACAAAAAATTTTATAATAACTAATTTCTATAGCCCTTCAAAATTAGCTCAAGTGGAATCTATAGGTACCATTACTAAGTACCATTACCAATGAAAAATATGGATTTAATTTTCTGTTGACTTTCCCACTAAAAATAATAATAAATTTATATTTAATTTTGTTAATCTTATTAAGATTTATTAATTTTGAAAATTATGAGTTCAACCTAAAAAATATTTTTAAATTTACAAATTTATATATAGTTAGACCAAAAAACTTCAAATGGAATCTAAACTCATAAAAAGGAAATAATATCTATGATATCAAAGTCAAAATAGAATTGAAATAAAAATGAAGGGCAATTTATCAAAGTGGTTCGTTTTCTACATTCAAAAGGCATAAAAGACTTGGTAAGGGTTGCCTTCAAACCACTTTGTTCACAAAGTAAGAAAATTTGTTGAAAATGTTTTGGTTCTTATTTGTTCTGGATTTTAATGGTAAGAAGACCTTTATTGTTATAGATGGTAAACTCTGCTTTCAAACTACTTTGGTTATAAAGTTGAGAAAATTTGTTAAAAATGTCTAGGTTCTTATTTGTTCTTATTTTAAATATATTGTTTATATAAATATAAATCATTAATATTTTATAGTATTTTTATTGTTGTTTGATCTGTGCAATGTATTTTTATTGTGTAATGTGGTTGATTTATTGCGGATGGTGATTCTATTTATCATCAATGGTGATTCTATTTATCATCAAGGATTAAAGAGAGCATTTTTGGACAGTGACTTCATTTATCATCAAAGACTAAAGAGAGAGCATTTTTGAATGGTAACTCTATTCATTATCAAGAACCAAAAGAGCATTGTAAGTAAACAAGAGCCTATAAGTCAAATGTTATAACAATTAAATGTAAATTTGTGTATAGGTCAATTGAGTAATATAATAATATTTGTCCAATTATACATTAAAAATTATACTTAACCACCAAAATTAAAAATGCTATAAAAGCTTTACCAAATTAAAAATTATTTTTATATAATATAAGTTTTATGATGAAAAAGAGTTTTATTAGAAATAAACGATATTAATTTTATAAATTCAGCATTCAATTACTAAAGTAACCATAGGTTGACAAATTTACATAAATGGTTGAAATAAAAGGGACCAATAGAGAGTTATGGACCCAAAGAGGGAATTAATAGTGTAAGGGGAGTTTTAATAAGTAAACAAGTAATGTGATAAATAAGCCAAAAACAGAAATTAGCTAAGTAAAGGAAGATTATAATATAGAGGGTTAACTTACAAAAAATAAAATTAATGGGGATTCTTAAAAAAAATAAAAAGAGAAATTTAGAGGCCAACTATGAGAAAGGAAGAGAGAAAAAAACGAATGAGGATTCTAAAAAATAATTAAAAGGGAGAAATTTAAAGGCCAACTATGAGAAAGGAAGAGAGAAAAGAGGCATAGGAATAATTAAAAGGGAGAAATTTAAAGGCCAACTATGAGAAAGGAAGAGAGAAAAGAGGCATAGGAGGGAAGAGACGGAGAACAAGGACCAAAGTCAATGGATGAGATGGTGGATAATGGGTTTCCAAGATTGGATGAGATGGGGATTCTTAAAAAAAATAAAAGGAGAAATTTAAAGGCCAACTATGAGAAAGGACGAGAGAAAAAAAATGAATGAGGATTCTAAAAAATAATTAAAAGGGAGAAATTTAAAGGCCAACTATGAGAAAGGAAGAGAGAAAAGAGGCATAGGAGGGAAGAGACGGAGAACAAGGACCAAAGTCAATGGATGAAATAGTGGATAACAGGTTTCCAAGATTGGATGAGATGGTGGATAATGCCTCCAAGATTGACTAAGAGATGGAGAACAAGAGGACCAAGGTCAACGGAGGAAATGGTTATGAAATAGTGGATAACATGTTTCCAAGATTGGATGAGATGGTGGATAATGCCTCCAAGATTGACTAAGAGATGGAGAACAAGAGGACCAAGGTCAACGGAGGAAATGGTGGATAACGGGCTTCCAGAATTGACTGAGCCTATAACCATCCTCTCTATTAAAGTTATTAGGGTTTTCCTAGATTTCAAGGGCTTCTCCAATAATGCAAGAGCTTTGACTGAGCTCTATTAAAGTTATTAGGGTTTCTCTAGATTTCGAGGGCTTCTCTAGAAATGCGAGAATTAAAGCTATGAGATTTCAAGGGCTTCTCGAATAATGCAGAAGCTTTGACTGGGGATTTAACCATTCTCTCTATTAACCTTATTAGGGTTTTTCTCGATTTGAGGGCTTATCAAATAATGCCAGAGTTAAAAGCTACGATTTTAGACTAGTCCAAGCAAATTAAATGCTTAGATTTATAGGAGTGTTTAGCTAAGGTCATTTACTTACAATGCTCTCTTTGGTCCCTAATGATGGATGGAGTCACCATTTGAAACTTTGGACAAAGAGAGATACACAATGAATTCGAAAACATCAAACAATATAATTAAGTGCATCAAACAATATGATTAAGTGTGGAAATCTTCAATCACTCAATTTTTATTATTTTTAATTGAATTAGGAAACATCAAACAATATAATTAAGTGCATCAAACAATATGATTAAGTGTGGAAGTCTTCAATCACTCAATTTTTATTATTTTTAATTGAAATTTATTCCTATAAAATTAATAATTATTTTATTTATTTATTAAAAAAATCTAAGTAATAAATAAATATTTACAATATTTATCATATATAAAATCTAACTATAAATTTCACAAGAATAACATTAATTTAACAAATTGTAATATTAATTTTTTAAAAATAAATATATTCTTTATAATTAATAATTTTAATAAATTTAAAAATTCAAAATTTAAATTTTTTAAAACTATTTATTAGAAAAAATTGAAGTTGCATTATTAAAGTCATAATCCATTTAAAAAATTTATTATTATTTTCATTATCCAAAATTCATTCATATTTTCAAAATTCTAAGTTAAATAAACCATATTTATTACACTGGTAAATGAAATTTTTACCATTTAAAGATTCCAATTCAAAATACGAGTGTGCACTATTTAAATACTCAAATTATGAAAACAGCATGATATACAAACTAGTCAAATTATGAAAACAGCATGACATACAAACTAGTCATTGATGGCAATTGATAAAGCAGATTGACACCCTATTCAAGGTCACAACACAAGCAATTCACTTTTTTCAAAAAGCAAACATCAACAATCTTGTTTGGGAAAGTGTATAAAAAATGTGAGTTTGTTGCCTTTTTCCATAAAGCTTATTCTTTTTTTTATGTTATTAGAATGCTAAAATGCTTTAGTGTACATCATATAATTTGAACAATATGTTATATCCATTATTTTTAATCAAAACCATCTCTGAATCAACTTACACTCCCTATCCTTGACTTTCAATTATAATGCTTCCTTAGTTTTCATCTCGCTTACTCCCACACACTTTACAATAAGTCCTTACATAATAATAACAAAATCACTATTTTGATCTTACATCTAATAACAAAATCACTATTTACCATAATATCTATTATGGTATAGGTAACAGAAAATTATTGCGATAAAACATAAATATTATTAATATACGATATTTATTGTCTTATTTAAGTTAAACATAAATAATTTTATGATATACATGTAATGGGAGTGTAACCAACAAAGGATTTGGGATATTGTTTTCATGTATTAGTAACAAAAACACCATGTTCTTAATACTATGGCCTTGATCTGTGATTCTTAATACTATGGCTTTGATCTGTGATTAATTGCAACTATCTATATCATAGAATAACTTAGTTAACAACCCTCAATCAAGATGTCCGAATAAGAACATCCACGCTTAAACAGATAAATTGTTCATACCAAGAACCAGATTGTGCCAGGCTCAATTGAATCCGGAAACTGATGGAATAGCTTTTATCACAATTTTTTATAAAAAACTGGTTCCTTTGAATTAATCTAATTTCGAATTTCAAATTAATTTACCATCTCAAGTATCATTTAAAAAAAAAAAAGAATCCAAATAAGATGGAAATTAATTGAATTTAGGCTTATGTGATCCATATCAAGTTTTTGATAAATGTTTTCGGTGATAATCACATCAAAATTCATTTTTTGACACATTTCGAACCAACCAGTTGTGATTCATCGTCAGAGCAAAATAAAAATATCTTATCTTAACGATGAACCACACTAGATTGTTCAAAACACATAACAAATGAATTTTAATGTGATTATCACCGAAAACATTTCTCAAAAAATTATGAAAATTACCAAAAAAAATATGTAGTAAAGGGATGCCATCAACAAAATATGTAGTAAAGGGATGCCATCAACAACTAAGATTACATAGACTTTGTCATCGACCTACTACGTTCATGCCGACCCTTTGATAAATATGAAATCAGCATTATCACTTTAAACCCTTGAAAAGAGAATACTCGTAAGGCAACCCACTACGTTTTTGGCAACTCTTGAATGAACATGAAATCAACAATATCACTTTAAAGATGACAGGAAATTACTCATTATAATACCAATCCTGGACTTGAACAAAGAGTTTGTTAAATGAAGAACACATTCCAAACCAACCATGCCACTGTCATTTTAACATCCAATTATTTGCTTTACGATTCAATATCCCTTAAAGCAGAAAATTGGTGTTTCCTCTAGATTTGCCTCCAACCTAGAAAAACAGGATATAATAAAAACTACACCTTGTGTTGTAAAGCCTTTCTTCCAAATTGACCAAACCTCAAAATTTTGATTGCAACAATTTAGACAATATCAGATATTTTAATATTTGCCAGCATTCCACCTAAAGTAAAAACTCTGCACCTATTTGCCTTACGTTTTGAATTGGAGCAGTTGAAATCAAAATTTAAAACAAAACATAAAAAACCAACAACTGTTTTGATAATCCAGTTACAGAAATTCAAAAATGTGAGGAATCTTGAAAAAGTCGGATTTTCTCTTGTAACTCAAGCTTTCAAAATTAAACACCCACGAGATAAAACCCTGTAAACGGATTTTTGCTCTGATATGCCAAATATTGAAGTGCACTTTTCGTTGATAGGCAAATTTTTGGTTACACTACCTGGTCTACAGAATCAGAATCAATATCCAATTCTAAACAACAACAAAATTGGTTAAAAAAGGCAGGTTTTATAAGACTTTGGTTTCATAAACAAAAATTAATAATAATTACTCTGCAATAAGACGATCAAGACAACATCTTGATAATGGAACCATATATAACCAGTTTGAAACCTCAAATAACTCAAAATAGGCAATGCATGACAACTCCAGACAACCCAACGTATCAAACAATACACTTTCTGCTAAACAATTATGAAAATAAAGAATTTGGCAAAACCCCATGTCACAAAACACCTAGATGAAAACCCCATAACAGATATAATCCCCATCACTTCACAGGACGGAACTGTTACCATATTCTACAAATGATCCAAAAGCATTTGCATAGCTTGATGGCAAACAAACTACCTTTCAACAATTCCTCCTAAACCCCAGAGTTTAGAACTTTGACAATTATACTGAATTGGTTTACTTGGGTGAAAAATAATAATTACATTCACGGTCTAACAATCATGAATAAAAAATTCGACAGACACTCTAGATGTAAAATACTGTAACAGATATAAGCCCCAATTTTAGCCCGACAGAACTGCTAAGCTCTCATGTAATAAATCAAAAAACAATTTCACGGCTCCATAAAAAGCAGACAACCATATATATTTAATAATTACACTTCAGCCATACAATTGCGAAAATAAAGAACTCAGCAAAACCCCACCCCACAAAAACCCTGGACACAAAACCCTAACAGATATAATCCCCATTATTTGACCTGCCAGAACTACTGAGCACTGGAGAAGAAGGTCAAAAAGTACTTTTCCAACTCGACAACGAGTAAACGGCCATATGTTTTAGTAAATCTTTAAATGTTTTAAAACCCTCGTTCCTCGAAAAGACCCTGATTTCAAAAAAAGGTGTTCGTTACTTCACCAGCCAAGGGTTGACAAAATTTTTCTTAATACCATGCATTCCACACGCCGGATCTTCACGCTCTCGCTTCTCGCCGTGCTTTCGCCTTCACTAGTTACACAGATTCTCCGCCTTTTCGAAGCCTGCAAATCGGTCATTTCCACCTTCAAGCTCTCCAATTCGGTGCTCCAATGATTGAGACAAGCCGTGAGCTTGCACAGTATATCGATCGAATTCCGCCTGTATTTTAAATCATTTCGATCAGCATCTGACTGTAAATCTTGGTAATCTTGAAATTCTTTGTTGTGAGCTGCGGCGAAAACCCCTTCGAGCCTCCTGAAGCTGCGGATTAAGTCGTGGACGCGGCATTCGAGGTCGCCGATGCCGCTGCTGCTATCGTCTGTGAGATCGTGGCACTGTTTTTGTATGAGGCGGAGGAGGCGTGCATTCGAATTCACGAGGCCTGTAAGCATCTGGGTGTCATTGGGATCCATTGTCTAAACCAGCGAGATTAAGGGGGTTTGTATTCGAATGAAGGGATGGCGGAAAAAGAGTATTGAATGGAAATTCCGGACAGTGTTCAGTATATATATGGAATGTACATTGGTATTTTACTGGAATATATACCATATATACGGTGTATATATGTCTTGTCGTCAAAATTTAAAAATTTAAGGGTGTTTAGGTTTTCCCACGGTTAAAAACACCACCGGATTTACAACCTCAAACCTTTAATGGAGCATGCTTCCATTATTCGTCAAAAGCAGGGGATAAACAGCATACAAACTGCAAGTAACTGCCTTGCATTCTTGGTTAAATTCCATTTTAAATTTATTTTGGAAAGTAGGTTAAAAGAGTTTTCTTTACCGAAGGGTAACTTTTTCTTTTTCTTTTCTTTTTTAGATGATTTATATTTTTGGGTAAAACTTTCTTTTATGTGATTTTTACTAAAAAAAAATTGCTTAATTTATTATGGATCATAAAAATCTGAATATATAAATGATTTAGATTGCTTAAAATATTTTAAATTTTAAGGTTTACTATATTACAAAAAATGAAGCTATTGTTTCTACATATGAACTGTTTTCTATAATTTTTTTTATTTTTACTAAGATACAGTAACAAGATTTATTGTTTTCTATAGATGCATGGAGAAAACTAATGAATGACATATTTTAAATTATATTTTAATAAAACAAGTGCAAATTCATCTTAATTTTAGGTTCTTTTAAGCATTGAGAAAGATCAATGAAATGAAATGATTGAGTTGTAAATCTCTCAATGCTTAAAAAATCCCAAAGGTAAGATGGATTTATGCTAGTGTGTTTTAAGTGTGATATGTGTGTGTTTTTGTGGGAAAGAGAACAAACTATGAGAAGGTTCCCTACAAGGGTGTGGTGTGCCATATACATGGACATGTAGTGGTAGATTATGCTCAAAAATTTGGATAGAAGGTCTAGATAATGGAAATTGAGGAGCTAAAAGAATTTAAGGAATCAATTAATGAAGATAAGCCTAAAAAGGAAAATTGGCAGTTGATCTCTGAGACAAGAGTGGGCCATTGTATAGCAAATTCCAACATGGCCCAATTAATTGGAGAGAAGGAGGCTAGATAATGGAGGAAAGTTTCTAGTTCAAAAAATTTCTTATGAAAGATATAGTACATGATGAATAATCATTGTATGGTTTGGTGCCAGCAAAGGGAAGGGGACCTAACATTGAGAATGAATCTTTCGCAATTAAGTTTTATTTGGTGACAAAGGCACCAAAAGGCCTAGGTGTTAAAACTCAACCTTGGATGGAGGAAAAGCCTCGATCGCCATGGTGGGAGGTGGAAAATTTTTTAGTAAGGCAAGAAATTGAACCAATGAATGCTATTATGAACCAACTACTATCTATTACAAAGAATTTGTGTTCGCCTTCTAAGGTTTTTAATTTGGATACGAATAATACAACCTCTCAACTTACTACTTTAGAAGCCCCATAAAATAGGCCCTCCTCCAAAACCTTTTCTAGAGAGATGGGCATGGGGATAAGAGGCTCTATTTATCTCTTAGTGAAAGAAAATGTCCCCCCTCAAATTATAAAGGAGGATTTATTGAGTCATGCCTCTTTTTCAAGCAATTCTAAACAAGGGGAATCATCCTTCAAAGATGGGTTGAAGCCAACCTCCACATAAAGATACTCTTTGTGGCATAGAAACATGAAAATGAGGCTTTGTATTGACTATGGGCAATAGTTTGTAGGCCCTCCGTGAATAGAAGGTTGTTTATAAACTTCACCAATATCAAGAAAGTTTGGACTAGGCAGTGACACAATAAAAGCAACTTCAACTACATCATCTAACAAAAAATATTTCATTCAACAAGCAAAGGAACAAGTTGCAAAGGAGATAACCTGAGGTAAGCAAAAAATATTGAATGGGTTCCCTATAATAGAACAAGCCCAAAAATCAGGTTTAAAATGACCATTGTATCCTTGAATCTAAGAAGTCTCCACAGTCACTCCAAAAGACTCACCTTGGCTAGAGTGGTAGAAACTCACAAGACAAATGTGCTCTCCTTCAAGAGACAATGGGAGAGGGAGAAAGGATAAAGAACATGCTAGCCAAATATAT
>APFE031027532.1:0-18573 GCA_000404065.3 Pinus taeda | reverse complement strand
ATATATATATATGAGGATTAGGATTTCTTAACCCTCAATGTTGGAAATTCTAGCGGCCTTTTGACCAAATTCAGAAATTCATTTTTCATATTAACTCATTTCTACTTGTTTTAAGGCTCTAGTTTGACTTATTTTGCACAAACTTTGTGGAAAAGATTTTGATTATAAATTGTTGCAGTGCAGACCTTATGAAGGATATTAGGAGTATCAGGATCGATCTTTTAATTTGGATTATATCAAGGGGGAATGTTATTGTTGGAGGTGATCTAAATTTTATAATGAGTCATAAAAAAATGCAATAGTGCCCAACATGATGTGATGGTGGACTACTTTAGACACAAAATTAAAAATTGCATGATGAATTGATGCAACCTAAAAAAAACATACATAAACAATGCAAGGGACATAGGGAGTATATGCTCCTCAAACTCTTGAAAGGCGAAATTTTATTATGAAAAAATCATGCCCATGTGTTCTATTTTGCGTACAAATGATCCGGTATATGATGATAAGTGACCATAACAAGCATGAAAAAATAAGATATCATGCTCAAACTAAATGCATAATTGTCTCCATAACTCTATCCGCAATATCTCCATAAATCCCTCAATGAATCTTTTAACCAATCCCCTCCCTAACTTTTCTCATTTTCCCTCATCTTTTATTCTCATGTAGACTTCTAGAATTAGTACATCATTACAATTATGCCGTATTATTTTTCTTGGTCACAAGTAGGAGTTGTTTGATCGTATTCCTCTCTCTCTTTTATTAATCCTTGGAATCGATTCCTTTGTCTCCATCTTTGTTGGCATCTATTGTCTTCTAAAATCTTTTGTCTTATTCCTTCTTCATTATCATTCTTCTTCATTTTGTATCTGCAAAGATAAAGATTGTTAAAGTCCATATAAAAGATTACTGTCCATCGAAATACATGGACCATCAATCATTTTATATGTCAATTCTCTAGGAAACATTTTCTTTTACATGGTTCATCAACCATTCTTTTGTCAAAAGTATTTAAATACATGTACCTTTTATTCCCCATATGATATTAATTAGATTAGTATATTGTGTTCCATCCATATTGACACTTTTAAAGTGGAAAAGGTGGAGGAATCAACTCATAAGACCATTTCACCAATGGGACCTGGTTTGGCAAAATGGGGTTTGAAACCTTCTAGGAGTAGTTCTAGGCATTAAATGGTGTTTTTGGGCGTATAAATTTGCCACCTAAGCAAGCATCCCTTTGTGTTATTTTACACATATGGCATAAGAGTCGCCTCAATCGTAGTTCGTATGCAAAAGTTATTACACTCAAAAGATGATCTTCCTCTTTTAACCACCATAATTTGAGAGGATGCCACGTCAACCCCTATTATTCATGGAAAATGGGATATCCGCATGATCATGATGAATAAAACTCTAGAAGAGTTTATATTTTAACTTTAGTTAAGAGATGAAGGGGTCGAACCTAACCACTAGTAGGCCATGGGTTGTGTTATAACTGAGCCACTAGGAAGAAAAGGGTTTTCATTCTATTTAAGTGCATTTTGTTCCACGGATGAACAAAGTAGCCGAGATTGGATAGGGAGAGAGAAAACAAAGAGGTTTTGTGTACTGTAGAAGCCCACAGGCCACAAGCCTCACTTCTTGATACTTGCATCCATTTTCCATTCAGAGAAAGAGAGAAGAGCAACCTCACCTTCTAGTTGGGTTTTATTTTGAAAGGGTTTCTCAGATTATATATTGTGTTAATTTGTGGTTTGTGAGTTATATTCATTGTTCTATATTTTCTGTATAATTATAATTTTCATGCATATGCAATAAATAGTAAATTGCAGATTCATAATGCTAAGGAGAAATTAACTCTCATAATGCAAATTTAAAATTTCTAAGCATAATTTTATTAGATATGTTGTGATGACTTGTCCAGTGGAATATCCACAACAATTTATGGATCATATTGGTATCAATAGCATTTTTCTTTGGGAGTTGTATGGGATGTAGATCGGCTAATCCAAAAGTCCTAAAACCTTAGTAATGACCGATGAATCTATGAATAACCCTCTGTTGATGGTGTTGGATCCTGCCAACTTATAGGGAGTCTCCCCAATATGAAGTCAGAATTAAACCTCACACCATTTGGTATAGGAGCCCCATCCAAAAATGTGGCCCGACTGCCATATACTTAAATATTTGCCTTGGTTGCAGTTGTTAGCATGAGAGAGCAATGTGCATGTACTTTCAAACAAGAAAGTAAGTATGCCTTGTGAGATGTTCAACTATAATATGTATCCAAGTTCTTTCATTGAAAGGGGAGAGAAAGTAAGCCTTTAAAAGAGAAGTATTGGTATTATTCCAATAAAGATGCACACACATACATATGAAATAATCGTTATTTGTCTAGCGAAGTAGTTCACATGGACATAATGATCGTTAAAAAACAATTACAACACACATTAAAAAGGTGAGCACCAAAGTCAATGAAATAGTTAAATTCCCTTAATACATATGAATAACAACACATACCGCAAGCACACAAAGAATATCCTTATTACATTCATGATATATGAATGAAAGTGTGTTGGTTAAATAAGCTTCAAATATTAAGCGAAAATTTCAAGATGCATTAATATAATGAGACACTAGTAACTCCAATAGTGGAGCCTTAAGCCGCCACTTGCTCTTCAAAAGAAAAATATTTTCTCTAATGCCTGGGTGGAGAAGCCAAGGTGGAAATTCCTTTCCTTGAGTAATGAGGCTTCTTTTATAACAAGAGGAATGACCTTTCACATTCCTCATGACTCTTGGACTTCTAGAGTGACATTTGGACTTCTATATGAATTTTTGACTTCTTCATGTGACTCTTTTGCCCATATATGACTCTTTGACTTCCACGTGCTTACATTTACAATATTTGCCAAAATTACATCATCATTTCCCACATCATGATGTAACGACAACATGACAAGTCATTTACATTGATGACTTGGACCCATGGCAACTTGTACATAGAGTTCTTTAAGAAGTGATGACATGACCACTATGTTTTCAATACTTGTAACATATCCTGCATGTGATTTCTTTCTACCCTCCAAAGGGTTTATTAAGATTATAGAGTCTTCATGAGACACTTTTATCATCAGAATCCAATGTTGTTTCAAGTGTTGTAACATGGTACCGTTGTGTATTTTGTCTTCAAGGTGCTTCCTTGGGCAACCTTCCATGACAGAGATCCTCACACATTTTTTCCATGCTTTCTTAAACACCTGCAGGCATAGATCACTCATGGCAAACAAACATCAACCCAAAATATCGTACTTTATCATGCTTCATGCAAATTTGTTGATTGTGGATCAACAATGCGCCAAGGGAAGAGAGAGAGAGAGACCTTCTAGGCGTAGGGCGCACTTGCAAGAGATAAAGGAGGGATTCATTTCTCACTAAGACTACACCATGCACAACTCTAGAGGAGGAGGAGGCTTAGAGGGCGCAAGGCGCACTTACAAGAGGCAAGACAACATGGTTGTTCACTAGAAATGCGCCATGTGCTTGGAAAGAAGGCCAAGGCCACAAGGAGGGCGTAGGGCATACTTGCAAGGCACAAGGGAAGGGAGGCAGAGGATTGAATGGAATAGGTTATAGAGATAAGCATCAGGAAGGAGGTTCTAATGACTAGAAATGCATTGTGCGATGGGAGGGAGAGAAATGACTCATTTGGGCACAGGGCACAATTCTAACTAATAAAGAGGGTCTCCACTAAGCCCTAGAAAGTGCATTGTATGTTCTTCTGAGCCTAGAAGGCAGGATTACAAAGTCAAAAAAAATGTCTAGGTTTGGAATGGTGAAACATGGGAAAATTGTTATGCAACCAGCTCACAAATAGATAGATCAACGACTTAAAAATTATCCTCTTTGAGGGGGAAGCCTCCTTTATGTTACATAAATGAACAATTATTGGATTATACAAATGACAAGACCTTCTTTGTATATATAAGAATCTAAGGGGTCACAATATAATCAGAGCCTACATAATAATAATAATGAAAGGGTGTAACAATAACAATAGTGGGCTTCTCTGCTAACAAGCCATAATCTATGGACTCGTCTCTCGTACCATAAATACATATGGCCCCTTGACACTATGGACTGGATTAGACTCCCCACTTGGAACAGTATAGGGGCATCATCTTTTTGGAAGGCCATTATTCACTCAATGCCCATGATCAGGGACAATTTGGCTTGGAGGATCAGAGATGGGGCTCAAGCCAGGATCGGCATTGACCCTTGGGCAGGCAGTGGGGGAAGGCATCAACTACCGCGTGATTTAGTTGAATATCTATTCGCACATGACATCAAGGTGATTGCACAAACAGCGGACCAAGAAGCCTCTGATATTTTCCATCAGGCTTGGCGATCAGCTCAGCAACTGAACCTCCCACTGCAATGGCATCAAGCATGGGAATCATACAGGGAAGCTCTGATGGAATCACACATAAGAATCACTGAGGGGCAGGACGAGCTTATTTGGAGTCAGTCGGAATTTGGATTTTACACTCCGAAGGCTGGATATACACTCCTCATCAGTCACAAAAAACCGGAAGCTCTGCTGGATTGGTGGCACAACTTATGGAAGTTATCCTCATCCCCGAGATCCAAGCTTTTCTTCTGGTGCGTACTCAGGAACAAGGTACCCACAGGAGACAATTTACAGCGCAGAGCACACCACGGCCCTACCTGGTGTGCGTTATGCAAATCTGCGTCGGAATCTACAGACCACCTGTTCCTACTGTGCAGAGTCGCGCTAGAATTGTGGGCTAACATTAAAAACACCATTGCTTACATCGGGACCTGGGCAGGACAAAATATTACGGAGGCTTGGTCTGAATGGACTGCGAGTCACAAAGGTACTAAATCGATGAGCCTCCCTACCATAGTAACATGGCACATATGGAAGGCGAGGAACCAGATCGTCTTTCAGGATAAACTCGCTCACAGGAACCTGTTGGAAGCTCGTATCATTGCGGCATACAACGAACTGCCAGAACCCCCTCCTGCACACGTTCGTCGCCCCCATCCGCCACCCCTCATAGACCAATCCACCCCGTGGGCATTCTTCGATGGCGCAGCAAATCAGCAGAGCTGTGGAGACGGCATCATTATACACAAAACGAACCAGCATTACTACAGAATCAAAGCAGGAATGGGCACTGGCTCAAACAATTATGCCGAGCTTATTACTCTCAGACACCTCCTCCACTTCGCAGTGAGCCATAATATCACTTGCATAAACATATTTGGGGATTCAAAAATCATTATTAACTGGTTCAACAACATCTCAATCTGTCACATACACACACTCAACATTATTTTGCATGAGATTCAGGAATTCAAATCTGCATTTAACAACATCTCATGTTCGCACATCTACAGGGAACATAACGAGAGTGCTGACAGATTATCCAAGGAGGCCACGATAATGGACAGAGGAGTATGGGAAGTCACCGAAGTTCATGGACAACAGGAATTCAAATATTACCACCTTCCATACATAGATTCGAGATACCAGCAAGCACCAGAGCAATAACTTTATGAACTTTTTGATTGATTATAACAGTATTTATGTAAATATCTAAGAACATATAGAGCAGCAAGTGAGCCAATATGGCTTTTTTGTAAATCATTTTGCAAAGTGAAAGATGACCCTGCGTGGAACATCTCAAGTTTGAACTGACTTCTATTTTTTTGAAGGCTAATAGGCACACTGTTACACAGTGACCTCGAGCATATACATAGCGATATCAATGTAATTTTCAAATCATAATGAAAGTTACAGATTTTTCCAGTGGAAAAAAAAAAACAATAGTGGGCTTCTATGGGGCAGAACAATAAAAATCTGGGGAAGTGAAGTGTTTTTGGTACACCTTCCAAGAAATTTCACACTAACAAATGGCGACTCCACTAGTGTAATAACAATGTTCTTGGGTGATTAAGTTTTCGTCCTTTCGTCAAGATTTTTTTCGCTCTCCTCCACTGTTGTTGAACGTGTGACGTAGCTTGGGCTAACGCTGCTCACAGTCGCCTACCAGTGACCCCGTGCCGCATCAATGGAGCAAATGGACTCTCTAGAAGATGGAGATCCATCATCAGACCATCAACAGGAACATGAAGATTCAGTAAATGCGTTTGCATCCCTCATCTTCGTTATGGGACCTCCAACAATAGGCCATCATTAACCAAGTTTGTAAAAAAACTAGATGATATTTCTGAGATATCCCTTCCATCGACTCTCCCTCGATGAGCAGCGTTGTCCTTTGCAAAACGTGGTCTGGTTGGCCAATTTACAAGTTTATGGCCATCGCCCAAATTTGTTCAAAAATTTCTAGAAAGAAACTGGACATCATCAATCAATGGGAAAATCTCCATAAGGTTTTGTGGAAGAGGGTATTATACCTTCCATTTTGAAACAAAATAAGACTGCGATTTAATCTTCATGAACGGCCCATACTTCATGGACATGAGAGGGTTATATTTAAACCGATGAACCCCTGATTTTGACCCTGAAATGGATGTACCAAGCACTGTGCCAGTATGGGTTAGACTACCACATCTTCCTCTTCATTGCTGGGGAGATGAATCAGTAAAAGCTATTGGGAATGTTGTGGGGAAATACAATTTATAGATGTGAACCAAAGGAGAACATGCATTCGTGTGCCAAGATCTGCGTAGAAGTGGATTTAGGGAAAGGTCTCTCATAAGCAATAAAGATCAAAGTCGACCAATTGACACATATACAACAACTCAACTACAAACAAATCCCCTTCAAGTGCAAGGTATGTCATGAATACGACCATTTTGCAAATAGATGTCCAAAAAGGAAAGAAAATGAAAATATAGAAGAAATAGAAAACAAATGGGAGCAAGTCAAGCACAAGAAATCATCCAACAAACAGATTCTTCCTTCCTCATCACAACCACAAGCATCCACTGAACCTTCCCCATCCTCACCCAATGCTGAAATCCCCTCCCTTATAACCCACCCTTTGGTCTCTTCGAGATCATCAGCCTACCCCCCTCCCCCCCCCCTCCCCTCATCCCCTAGTTCCTATCATCTTCATCCCTATAAACCTTCGCACTCCTCCTCCCCCATCAATGGATCGAGTATTAACTAGAAATCAATCCAAGGAGACCCTCCAAACCTTTGAACACCAAAAAAAAGCGCAAAGAAAATAAAACAAGGAGCTAAGAGATGAAGCGGTAGCTAAGAAGATGGCACTAGACACGCAACAACCCATGGAATCCTTTGGGAAAAGCTTTGGGAATATTGAGAAAAACCAAAATCGGTATAGAGGGAAAGGCCCTTCATCTCACCAAACAAATAAGTAATGATCGTGGTCTCCTGGAATTGTCGTGGACTAGGAACACCCTTCAAAGTGAATGCAGCAAGAGATATTTTAGTAAAATAAAGTCGAGATATATTCATGCTCCAAGAGACCAAAACAAGCAACCAAGAATCAGAAAAAATGATTAAAAAAAAAATAAAAACTATGAAGGAACAGCAGTACAGGCAACAGGGGCCTCAGGTGGAATTTGTATGCCATGGAAGAAAGGAAAATGGGAAATGATTCAACAAAAAAATGAGCAACATTGGATCCGAACAAATTTAAAGGAAATAAACACCAAGGAGTAATACAACTTTATCAACATATATGCCCCAAACCACTATAGGGAAAAAGAACAATGTTGGAGCACAATGCAAGAAACTCTAAATGAAACAAAAAATAGAAAAGTGATCTTGGGAGGGGACCTCAACTTGGTTCAAAATATTGAGGAGAAATTTGGAGGGTCCTACCATGCTGATCCATCTAGGGAGGCTCTTGAAACAATAATGAAACATAACAAATTAATTGATATCCCACCAAGCAATGGGAAGTACACGTGGAATAACAAAAGGGTGGGAAAAAGCAATATAAAAGAGAGACTGGACGGTATATTGGTTCAAGAAAACATCATCTCAAGTGTTAACTCGGCAAGATAAAAAATTATTCACACCACGACATCTGATCACAAGCCGGTGGCAATCATTTTGGGCAAAATGGATAACCAAGGGCCTTTACCTTTTAAATACTGCCCAATATGGGACACAAAATAAATAAATAAATAAATAAAATTTGAGAAAAGAAGTGAAAACTTGGGCAAGATAAAATGAAAAGCAAAAAAAAAAACAAGAGTTGAGCTAATTAAAAAAATGGACAACTTACAAAAGGCAAGGGAAAATAAAGAGGAGGATAAACAAGACTATTTACAAGAAAATAAACTTTTTTGGGAAATATACAAAGAAAATAGAAAAGAAGAAGAAGAGATGAGTCTAAAGTTAAGAAGTCTATGGCCGAATGCTGGAGACAAAAACACAACATTTTTCCAAACTACATGCAAATAAGGAGAGCAAGAAACCAAATTGACAAAATCCAAGTGGATGGACAAGAAATTAAGGGAGTGGAGGAACTAAAAAAAGAAACACATAACCACTTTAAAAACCTTCTGACAACAAATGAAGAAACAACAGACCATGATAATTTCCTACAGCACGCCCCAAAAAAGATAAGCGACGAACAAAATGCAGAAATAATGAAAGAAATTTTAAAAGAAGAAGTAAAGGCGGCAATATGGAGCCTCCATCCAGATAAGGCACCAGACCCAGATGGATTCACAATAGCCTTTTATAGGCAACATTGGCAAACTAAAAAAAAAAAACTTAATAATGGTAAGGAACGTCTTAAAAAAAAAAGAAAAGGAGGCAACACAAAATATTCATATCTGGCATTAATATCAAAGGAATCCAATCCCTCCACTTTCAGCAGATTTTGACTAATCTCTCTATGCAATTCTTCCTACAAGACAGTAACAAAAATCATAGCAAATAAAATAAAGAAAGTTCTTCCGGAAATAATATCGGAAAACCAAGGAGGCTTTCTCCCAAGCAGGCAAATCATCGATAACGTTATTGTCGTCTAGGAAGCCATTCACTCAAGCATGCAGAGAAAAGAAAAAGGAATTATTATAAAACTAGACATGGCTAATGCTTTTGATAGAGTCAACCTACCATACCTCATGGTTGTTCTAAAGAAATTTGGGTTCTCCAAAGAAATTATAGAGGTCATCTAGGCATGCATTACAGACCCATGGATAGCGCCACCTATAAATGGAAGACCAAGTGACTTCTCCCATAGCTCAAGAGGATTGAGATAGGGATGCCCTCTATCTCCTTTCCTTTATATCATAATGGCAGATACTCTAAGTAGAGCACTAGAAAAAAAAAGGAGAGAAAGAACCATAACTGGACTACAAATTTCAAAAGGAATAAAAAACATTAACCACTCTTTGTTTATTGATGACACTCTCTTGTTGGGAGGTGCCTCAAGCATAATTGCTCGAATATTTAAAAAAGTTTTGGATAATTTTTTGCAGGTCTCTGGAGGTCTCTTAAACAACACTAAGTGTAGAATTTATGGTTGGAATACCTCTCCCAAAACCATGCAAAGAATCTCACAGATTCTTGAGATCCCTATGCAAGAAAGATGGACCCACTTCTTTTATCTTGGACTACACATTTCAAAAGAGAATCTAAAAACAGAGCTATGGAATAAACAAATGAAAAAATGAAAGAGAAAATTCAAAAGTGGGGAATGATGTGGTTGAACATGGCAGGCAAGATAATTCTAACTAAATATTTACTCACGACACTCCCAATATATCAATATGCTACAATTTTGGCACCGGCAAGTGCACACAAGCAAATGGAATTAATAGTAAGAGGCTTCCTCTGGCAGGGAGGGAAGCAAGAGAATGAAAAATTCAGTTTGGTAAAATGGGAGCAAGTAACTTTGCCGTATGAACAAGGAGGATTATCTATAAGACTGCCTAGCCTAATGAATGTTGCCTTAGGAATTAAAATCATATGGAGAATGATAACAGGTAAGGAGAGATGGTGGAAAAAACTCTAGCTACAAAATATATGAACCACCCAAGAACAAATTTACTGGCTGAAAAAATTCCAATAAGACCATGCACGCAAGTTTGGAAGCTTGTAAAGAAAATGATACCATCAATCAGCAAATACATCTCTAAAATACAAGGCAATGGCAAAAATGTCTTGATATTGGAGGATAGAATAATGGGGAAGGAGCCACTAAACCTCCTCTCGAGCCATGAAGACATTCAAAATTGGATGAATGATAGAGGACTGAAAACTCTACACTCCATCTCCAGTTGGGAAAATCAAAATTGGCAAGAATGACACATCTCAAGAATTCCCCAAAATCTGAAAGGTAAATGGGACAGCCTTCGGCAGCGCCAATATGCATTGAGGACGAGGACACCTTTGTATGGGACCGAAGTGGAGGAAGCTACAGAGTTAAGACCAGTTACACAGTACTACAAGAACAACAAAATCAACAAAATTAGGCACCATGGAAGTCAGTATCGAAAATTGAAAGCCTCCCTAAAATCAAAATCTTCATATGGACCCTGCTAAAAGCGAAAATTCTCACTACCGAAAACCTAAAAAAAAGTTTCTCTGGTCCATCCAGGTGTTTGATGTGCCTAAAGGAAGAAGAGACTATTCAACATATCTTTCTGGACTGCATCGTAA
The DNA here is from genome assembly GCA_000404065.3 of Pinus taeda. Taxonomy (NCBI): domain Eukaryota; kingdom Viridiplantae; phylum Streptophyta; class Pinopsida; order Pinales; family Pinaceae; genus Pinus; species Pinus taeda. The sequence continues at coordinate 7,922 of APFE031027532.1, read as the reverse complement.
CAAAAGAGTGTTGGAAACAACTATCAAGTCCTTTGGAAATCAATCTAAATTTCTCCAAAACCTTTTTGGATTTCTTCCTAGAACGGAGAAAGACATACCCCTTGTTATGTGGAATTTTGCATCTACGGATAAACACAATTTCCCTAGGTGGTTAGCTACACCTAGAACAACATATTTAAAGCACTTAACCTTTTTCTATAGAAGATAAATAAGACAAGGGACCTACTTGTTATCTTTCACTTTCCCTTTGTCTCCTTTGTTTGGCTCTCGTCGCTCCTCGAACTTAATCTACTCGACAAGTACCTGCAATCATAAACAGAAGACAAAAACCAATCAAAGCAAGAGATCTATCTACTATAAGCAAATGGAATTGAAAACATTTACACATTTAATAATCATACATAAAGACAAGAATATGGGAAAAGGCGTAAACAACTTTATTAAGTAGAAGGAAGAATTACAACCATGAAGTCTAATCCATTGTCACTCTTCCAGCTTGGGTTACAAGCAACATCACATCAAAATCACAACACTCTGGCAGCATAACAATACTTGCTTACAATCTCAAACCTCATGCCATTAGGATCTCCTTACAAATTCTCAAATTACAGCCCCTGATCACTTAGATGAGTGCTCAATTTATAGGAAAATGGAGGAGGTTTGGTCATAAATGAGGGTATTGAATGGCCTTCCAAACTTAGAGTTAGTTTCCATGGAGGAAGGAATGAGAGGATAGGAGGTTACTTAACTCATTCCCTATCCAATTTCGAGCTCGTAGGAGATGATAAGTGTGGTAATCTTCTAGATGGCTCCAAAACATAAGAATATTCCCAGAACCCTATGATGATTTCGCTCAATCTCGCCCATCACAGGTCAAGGTGGGCCTAAGTGCTCTGGAAAGCACCCTGACATGGGCCTACTTGCATTGAAGTGCACTTACCCCTGACCATGGCTGTGTTGGTCCCTCAAGGAGGCATTTATGGAGGGCTTCAGGCCAATAAACTCTTAGGGAAGGAGGCATTCAAAATGATGACTCGTCTAGGGCATGTAGCAATTGAATTAAGGTTTTATGAGCCCTAATAATATTGATATGAATGATGGGAGTGATGTGCCAAAATGGATCTGTAAGAACCCTACTCGACAAAGAAACAGGCAACGATTAAAAGGTTTTGGGACTGCCTCCCAGCAGTTTTTTGCTAGCAAGTTTGGCTCTCAAGGAACAAGAGAATATCTAAAGATCAGGCACTAAAAATGGGGAGAATATTGTCAAAAACATGGGGCCTCACATCTGAATTTCTAAATATGAATGACACTACAACAATTGATAACAATCTTCTACAGCAAGAAGAAATGGGTTGGATCAGTAAGGCAACAATAAAAAAACAACAGAAATAAAAATCTCAGGAACATGCCTACAGCTCAGAAATGGAAGATCAAACTAAATGAAGAAGAATTTACAACCTGGAAAGGAAACCAAAATATATTTTGCTTGTTCTTTGATTGGGCATATAAAAATAACCCGGGGAAAACAAGTGCTAGAGGAACTATAATCGACCCCTGGTGGAAAATGTTGGTCCCCTATGAATGGGGATTGGGGGAAACTACAAATAACAAAGCAAAGGCCTACAGTTTGCTACTGGGCTCACGGATACTAAAAAAAAGAGCCATCAAAGACCTAATAATATTGGGGCACTCAACTATCATTATTGGAGCAATGGCCGGCAACAAAAAACCCACAAATGCAGCCATGAACGAGATCTTTAAACGAATAGGGAACAACCTGGACAATGCAAGCAAAGTCACATTTAAGCATATATGGCAATTATCATAATGGAAGGAGATATAAGAGAAAATGAGGATTTCTATCACAATTCAATCCCTTAATTCCATCAGATCAATTATCATGATAAAAAACACATTCCTCAAAAAATTCCAAAAGATCAACAAAAATATTATTCAAAGGACAACAACAATTCTGTCCATAGATATTTTAGCAACCCACTCTATAAGTAAATATCGTGATTTACACCAAAAAATCCCGAGAGCATCCAATTCTGATTTTAGCCTAAAGACTAAGGAGGATAAGCATCTCGTTCACTGGCATGATGGCAAGGATCATTTTTTCATGACAACCATTCTCATTGCCTCCCTTCTTTAAATCACGAGCTCACCCGTTCATTTCTCAAATGCAGCCCTGTCAAAGAAAAATCTGAAGCCTTTGTTTCACATCCCTCTCATCAACCTCACGAAACCTTTGCCTCGTACTCTCCTCATTTGCTTAAAAGTCTTAGTCTCTCCCTCATTAAATCTCATTCAACTAGCCATGAAGAGCCTTCATCCTTAAGCATATACACTGTTGATATTTCACTGTGTGTAAAGGATCTAAAGAGGTGTTCATCATATGTCAGTCATCCCCATCGCCTTCCCTATTCAAATCACGAGATTTCCCCTCCCTCATTGAACTGCAATTCTGCTAATGAGAGCTCTGTAGCCTCTATTTCCCATTTGTCTCATCGACTCCCTAGATCCTCAGTAACACCTCCTAAAAATCTGAGCTCCTCTCCCATCAATCCTCTATCAGTCAACCATTTCGATCACAGTGTATCATTTTGTGATAAATATTTTAAGGACGAGCTCTCTTCCAATCTCGAAGTTTTCAGGGCAACTCAATACCAAGCCAGCAATGCGTCTAAGCCTAGCAGTGGGGAAGTATTACAACGTTCTTCAACAACACAAAGAGAGGAAACAAATAAATTAGACAGTAGAAAGCATAGGAGGAGTCACCAGTTCAAGGGAAGCGAAAAAAGACTAAGGCACAATACACACATGAAATATAGGAAGCATCACAAAGCCATAGAGAATCAAGCTACAAAAATGGAATTTAATCCAATGGAGAAAGTTGCTCAGAATGACAGTTGCACCACCTGCAAAGCCAACAAATTCATGATACGCAGATTCAAAGAAACAATACAAGATCTCAAATCAAAGATGAAGATGGAGATTAGTAAAGAAAAGATGAACTTCGAAAATTAGAAAGCGGAAATCATTGCATTAAAAAATAAGTGTGTACATCTAGAAGAGGTTGTGGCATTCATCAAAAACTCCACTCTGAGCCAGGAGGGAGAAAATTCAGTATGTTAAGTCAAAAAGCAGAGATCCCATTAGGAGCACTCTGTAAACCAATATTAAGCAACTTCTAGTACTACAATAGACTTCAAGTAATATGTCATGTAAGTTTATCTTGTTATTAGGTCAATATGTAAGGCAATATGCCAGAATAGTCTTAGACACTAAAATAATTTTGGGATTCAAGCACTCAAGTATTAGGGACTACGCTCCCATTCCCCTTCTAAACCTTGACTCCAAACTCTTTCGAATGTAACAGGAGCTCGCTCCTTTTTTCTTTTTGGAAATACGAACTTAACCGATCTTGTAAAAAAAATCAGTAAAAATATGGGGACTACATGGGCACAACAATAACAATAATGGGGCTACAATAACAAAAACACTAAGGGGGCTACACTAGTATTATAGGGACCTAACATGCCCCTCTCCCTCAAAAAAGTGTTGTCCTCGATGCTTGAGTAGTTATGGATGCTTCTATATAAAATTCACATCCTCCCATGTGGAATCTTCAGTGGGTAAGTTCTTCCACTTGATGAGATACTCTGAATTTGATTGATTTCGTAGTTGTTGGGTTCTTTTTTCCGTGACTTCTCCAGGCTCAAATATGGTTTTTTCTTTCTTCGTCAAGTTCTAGCAACACTGTTTGAACTGGAAGCTTGTCATCGATAACCTTCTTTAAGCATGAAATATGGAAAATTGTGTGTACTCGAGAAAATGTGGATAGCTCCAATTTGTATGCCATAGTACCAATATTTTGCAACACCTTGTAAGGACCATAGAACTTGGTTGATAACTTATTATCCTTCCTAGCTTGCTTGAGAGACATTTGTTTGTATTGTTGTAGCCATAAAAATACCATGTCACCTACATCAAAACTTCTTTGACTGTGATGTTGATCTACTTGTGTTTCATTCGATTTTGTGCCATAGTGATGTTATCCTTAAAGAGTCGGAGAACTTGTTGTTGATGCTCGATGTGATCTTCCACTGCTTGAACCTTAGAATTTTCTCTTAAAGATGATGTGATGGATGGTGGATGATATCCATAAAGTGCCATAAATGGGATCATTTTTGTTGCAGTATGGAAGGAAGTGTTATACCACCATTCAGCTAGAGGTAACCACTTAACCCATTGTGTTTGTTTATCAGATACAAAGCAACGAAGATATCCTTCCAAACATTTGTTCACTATCTCAATTTTCCCATCAGATTGAGGATGATAAGATGAGCTATGAGCTAATTGAGTACCAAGACAATAAAATAATTTCATTCAAAAATTTCCAATGAAAATGGGATCTTTGTCACTTACTATAACCTTTGGGTTTCCATGAAGATTTTGAATTGTTTCCATAAATGCAGTAGCAACTGTACTGGATTTAAAAGGATGAGATAATGCACAAAAGTGTGCATACTTGATAATTCTATAAAATACCACCACGATGACACTCTTTCTTTCAGACTTGGGTAGGCTTGTGATAAAATCCATTGAGATCTCCTCCCAACGCTGACCTGGAATGGCTAAAGTTTGTAACAAACCCATGGTCTTAATTGTCTCGGCTTTATTTTGTTGGCAAACCAAACAGTCTACTGCAAACTTCTGAATATCAAATTTAAGGCCATCACAAAAAAATCCTTCTTATCTCTATGGTAAGTTTTTTAAAACACTGAGTGCTCTCCGAAGGGAGAGGTGTGCAATTCCAAAAGAATCTTTTGTTTGAGTTGGGAATTCTTACAAATATGTAAGCAATATTTGTACCATAATGAATCATTTTTCCAACTAAATGCATTGGATGTATTGGGATCTTGCTACAACTTTTGAATGAGTGACCACACCTCTTCATCATTCTTCCATTCATCCATTGCTTCGGTTATCCACTCAGGTTGGATAATAGAAATGGCACAAAGCAATGCTTCCACATCCTCATCGTTTCTTGAGGGTGAATCTGCAATAACATTTTGCTTCCCTTTTTTGTATATGATTTCAAGGCCATAACCCAACATCTTTGTCACCCATTTTTGCTTCTCTTCTGAAGATAATCTTTGTTCCAAAAAGTATTTAAGGCTATCATGATTTGTTTTTACCTTGAAGTGTCTTCTCATTAGGTAAGGTCGCCATTGCTTTAATGCATGTAGTATTGCCAACATTTCCTTCTCGTAAATAGGTTTGTATGAATACTTTCCTTTGATTGGAAAACTTTCAACAGTAATGGGTCTTCCTTCTTGCATTAAAACAACACCAATTCCATTTCCCGAGGCATCACATTCCACAATAAAAAATGTGAAGTTTGGAGTAGCTAAGACCGGTGCTTGGCACATTACCTCTTTAAGATGTTCAAAGGCCTCTGTTGCTTATGGAGTCCAAGAAAATGCATCTTTCTTCAGTAATGATGTTAAAGGTGTTGTTATTCTCCCATAATTCTTAACAAACTTGCGATAATACCCTGTCAACCCAAGAAAACCTCGAAGGTGCTTTATGGTTGTGGGGATTTTCCATTCCTTAATGGATTTAATTTTGTTAGGGTTTACCTTAACACCATCATGAGATACAATATGACCCAAATATTCCACTTCCTGTACTCGAAAGAAACATTTGGAGGTTTTGGCATATCAGTGTTTCTCATCCAATAGTTCGAGCACCCTGTCAACGTGTTGAACATGATCCTTCCAAGACTTGTTGTAGATTAGTATATCATCAAAAAAATACTAACACAAATTTTCTAAGGAAGGGTTTGAAAATGAAATTCATTAAACCTTGAAATGTGGAAGGTGCATTAGTAAGGCCAAAAGGCATGACCAAAAATTCATAATGACCCTCATGAGTTCTGAATTTCTTTAGTATTCATTCTAATTTGATGATATCCTAAACGAAGATCCAACTTGGTGAAGTAAATCGTTCCATGTAATTCATCCAACAATTCATCAATGACATGAATGAGAAATTTATCTTTAAGCCATAAGACAAGAATCCAACCTCATATTCACTTTCTACATAAGCCATATCAAACATCTGTGGGAGCAACAAAGAAAAATGAATATTCCATACAACACCAAAACCAAGTTCACTAAATCAATAGAACAAGGTTTATGTCAATACAGTTCCTTTAAGTCTCAAATATTTTAAGTAGGAGAAGTTTAAAAGGAACTAATCTAGGCACCTAAAAGACATAATCTCTACTCCAAATTAGGGAAGAGTAAAATTTAATCCTACTCCAAACTAGGAAAGGGTAAAATTTGAATCAAATTGCACCTTTAGTTTCTATGCTATTAAACACAAATGTGCACTATTTTTTATTTTGATTTTTGAGATGGCAAAGCTAAGGGTTAAAACATAGAGCCATGTTTAAGTTTATTGGGCAGTGATGTTCTCTCCATGGCTTGGGTCAAGGTTTGTGTCAGTTGGTTACAAATAAAACATGTAAATATAATAAATTGGAATAAACTATATTTTGGTGATGGTGTAAATGGAATGAAGGGGGTTGTGGTCAAGCAACAACTTGAGTTGTTCTCATTACAATGACCCAAATCCTTTACAATGTTGGTTGTTCTCTAGAGCTTTAACCCATCTTGGGATGAATGATGATCACCCAAATTTAACAGTGCATTGGGACAACACTAATCCTTTAACATGAATTTGTGGTCCTTCTTTGAGCAAGATGTTGAGGAGGGAATTCATGCAACAAGAAAATAATTTATGGAAAACAGAGTCATTGAAGCAAGTGGAATTAAATTAATTCTTTACTTAGAATAGGAACGATTATTATGTTAAGGTTCAACGAATCTGAGATTGCCAGTCCACTATTTCATTTAATGGCGTTAATCAATGGGATAGGTGTTTCGACAAGTCATGTGAAGTTGTAGAGCACTGGAGAATCATCAGGATAGGCATTCAGTGAGTCGTGTGAAATTGCAGAGCACTGGAGCGTACAAAACATCTAAATCGCCAATGTGGAGCTCACCGCTGCATCGGGCTCTGTAGCCTTGATGTGGGGGTGGTAATGAGGTCATTGTATTGGGAAAATAAAAACCTATGGTGAACTATAAAAATTCAGTGAATATTTTTCCAATTTTTTATACGAAACAATAATACAAATCCATGGATGATAATTTTCATTGTTTTACAGTGAAATAATAACAAATAAGTCCAATCAATCATGTTATGGATTTTATACCAATTCTACTTTTCAAAAAACATCCCACAAAATAATTTTCACATTCAATTCTTTTTATTGAAAATATTTTTATTAAAAATAAATAAATAAATCTTTTCGCCATAAAAAAATGGTTAAAAAAACATTCCATTAAAATTGGCATGGAAATGAACGACCACTTAAATAATTACAAACTATGAATAGTTAATATCCATCATCATCACCATCTCATATATAATTTTATGAAATCAATGAATGGTTAATATCCATCATCATCACCATCTCATATATAATTTTATGAAATCAAAAACATTTTCTGGTTACATTTGTGATATAAATGTTATTAAGTAAAAACAATGAGAGGAAGAGAATGTTGATGGTGATGCATTAGAATGGGAAAAACCAAAAACATTGTAAAATCAAAAGGTAAAGAAAGACTTAGTTTACATATAGGTTGCCATATTGGACATCCTTTGTCTTATCTTCATTAAAAATAATTGGTCTCCCCCGCTGCTTTCATTAAAAATAAATAATATGTGGTTTTTATAATTTACGTAAATCAAATTGCCTTGATAAGGTTGAACAAATTATTCACATGTTATTAAGAAATAAAAATTAGATTTAAATTGTTTTGAATAGAAATATAATT
>APFE031027525.1:0-23191 GCA_000404065.3 Pinus taeda | reverse complement strand
GGGGGCGGTAGCCCCCCTTGTCTGGGGGGTTTGAGGCGGGTGGAGCCCCCCTCTACGGGGTTTGGGGCAGCGCCCCGAAAAAATTTTTTTTGGACCCTATATTAGGTTGGGCGAACCTACCTATGGTTTTTCGGTCCATAGTTTTGGATGCGATGGTTTTCGGTCCATGGTATTGGATGCTTCGGCATGTATAAATATGTATTGTAACATTGAAAGGAATATAATGAAAAATCAAGCTGGTAGTCTCGGTTTTGAGATCCAGTGGGAAATATCTGTGTATATGTGTTTTATGGGTTATGCTCTCACATTTTTATTTTCTTGTGATTTAGAATTCGTATGCAGGTAATTTCTGTACGGGGTTAAAACCTACACCACCAAGTCTACTTGGACCCCCACCATTATTTCTTTCATCTTTTTAGTTTCCTTAATTGTAGCACAATTTACTATTTTTAGCAGCTTTTTGGGTCTTGAACTTTCGGAGCCGTTCTGAGGACCTAAACGACATTTTTGGGAAAATTGGAAACAACATGGATCCATGGACTGATTTTTCTCTTCCCAAAGTTGTATTTCTTGGATGGATCTTTCTAATGAGATATTGTACATGTCAAATGGAGATTGTATGCCAAAGTTACGACCTTGGGAAGTTGATGTACCAATTTACCCTAATGGGGCCCACATTTTGGCGTTTCAGCTTCTAGGTTTAGGTTTTTGGTTTTTTAGTGTTTTCCATTGCTTCTAAACAATAAATATGCCTTTGAGCCTCATTGTAACATAGTTCAGAGGCATGTAGCTGCCACATCTCTTCTCAGAGATAAGCTACCATTGCCCTAGCTTGTTTATTTCCATTTCTGTTTGTAAGCATATTTCAGTATTTTCCATTAATGAAATGAATTATTATTTCCACTACATCTTTGTGTTTATGGTTATCTCTATAATTTGTTGCATTCCTGTTTAAATTCGTATCAGAGGACAAATAGCACCAGATTGTGGCAGTGGAGATTGGATGCAATTTTGACTTTGGCAGTGGATTCTGGACTTCCTTGGAAGGAGGTGAATCCTGATCTTACTTTTAGGGTGGAGGTGTGAGCCTCTAGATTTCCTTGTTGCATATGCAAGCACTGTATCCTTTTATTTTCTTGTTGAGAAAATGTGCATATGTGTATATGTGCGTATCGTAAAAAATATATCGAGCTATATTTATAAAGCTCCATACAAAATATGATTATTTATTGGGTGAAGCAAATGTGTATAAGTGTATATGTGGTTATTATTCTAAATACCATAATGAGATGTGCTATAAATATCCATAAAGGATATGATTATCATGTTTCAACAATGATCATTCTAAATACTGCAACAATTTGTGTTATAAAGATCCATAGGCAGTATGTTTTGTTTTCAACAGTTTGTTCATTTATAGGTGTCATTGAACACCAAGGATGATGTTCCCTCAAGGGGGAGGGTTCTATAACATCCCTCATTAAAAAATCATGTAAAAATATATAAGACCATGGTCATGGGACATGTATTCCAAGTTGAATGTTGGGCAAGACATCGTAGTGTGGGTGTCCATTCGGTTTATTATGGATAAGAAAAATTGGCAAAGGCAATGGAAAAGGCTTTGGAAAGTAAAACTGGCATTTTGACACATTTATTTATGAAAAATAATGGAAATTAGGAGAAAAGGAAGGTGGAAGGTCACAGGTTGCATGTGAGCAGGAAAATGAAGGAAACTAATGGAAAATGGAGAAAATAGAGGCCTCATTGATAAAAAGGCTTCTAAGGATCCGTTAGGAATCTTTTGATAGGTTTTGGTGGAGCTCTCTTCTATTATCTCTCTCTCTCATACTCTTGGAAACGTAGAGTTTCTTGGAGCACTCTTGGAGGAGCATGGCATACTTGAAGTATTGGGACAAGAAAGTGAAGAAAGAGTAGGAAAATGCAAGAGGACATCATGATTAGCAGCTACAATGTGTTTTTTTTGCAAGTACCGAGTTGCATGTATGTTTTCCTCACTAGTTTTGGCATGCATGGCATATGCATGTTGCTTATTGGTCATGATCTGTCATTGGAATGGAGGATTTCCTAAATTGATAGTGGATTTGTCTTGCCTTGCCATTTCCTAAGTAGACATGGTATTGTGGGTTTCTTTTTTATGGTTGGTTCTCATGTTTCCTTTAGATTGGGTTCAGTTACTAGTTCCTAGAAGCCTTGGTTGGACAAATTCTTTAAAATCCTTGTAATAGCTTGGGTTGAGTTACTAGTCTTGGAAGCCTTTGTTGGACAAACACTCTGGAAGCCCTTAGTGGGTTGAGTTACTAGTCTTGGAGGCCCTAGTTGCACAAATGCTCTGTAAGCCCTACGACAACCATGGGTTGAGTTACTAGCCCTGGAATCCTTGGTTGGAACAAACAATATGGAGCCCTAGAAGGCTTGGGTACAAATCGATCTAATGATGGTTTTGTGATGTGTGACTTTGAGGTGGAGTCATTTATTGATGGGTTGAGGTGGTTTGGCCTATGGAATCCCTAAATGGTTTTTCTTGATTTGTTTTATGAGATCCCACATTCATGCTTAGAATATGGCACAGGGTTGACTGGCTGTAGAGTGATTTGGCTCAACCATGTCTATGGTTGGGTGGTTTTTGGAAGTCCCACAAATGGTTTTCTTTTGTATTATTAATATGAAGTTATTTATCCTTGTTATTTCATGAGTATTATATTGGTTTATATGTGGATTATATGGCTCATGTATCCTTGATATTTTTGTTGTTATTATGCTAGTTATAAGCATGTATTATGACAATGATGATGTATGGGTCTCCTCATGTTTGGATTTTTCAATGAATGAAAAATGTATATAAGTCCTAATATATGATAATGTAGCTAATGATATAAGGGAACAATGCTTCTTTGTGATTCTTAGATAAGTATGAGACCCCTATGCTCAGATCTATTGTTTGAACCTATAGATTGCATATTTGTGATATGTTTGACAAAATATCTGCCATGGCTAGTAGGCGTCTAGTCAAGTCCTTGTTAAAGTAATTGCACTTGTATCATTATATGGTTTTTATCTTTTAGTTATAAAAGTGTCATCAAGTTCTGGGTAGTGACCTGGGCTCTAGGCTTGAAAATTTTTCTCAAATTCCATAGATCAGGCATAGTGTTGGGCAGCAAAGTCCCTATACACATGCATATCCATGCTGTGGGAGAATTTAGAGAATTTTGGACGAATGAATGCCCATATAAAGGGATCATATGATGGTTTAATGGTCTAAAAAATTAGTGGGACCCATGGGCTAGTTACCAGAGTGGTTGGGATGGTTCTTGGGAGTCCTGTTGCTGATGTGGAAGGTCTGTATGGTGTGTTTTCATGATTCCACTTGCTTAAGGTGTCTTATGAGGTTGAATCATATAATAGTAACTTCTTGTCACATGTTTACCCTAGTTTTCTAGTTACTTGGGTAGACGTGGGAGGAGGGTGTTACCAGGTGCTTGCTTCGGGTCTAGAAATCCCTTGACCGGTAATGGTGGAATATGTGGTAAAGCCTAAGGAAGCTCTGGTTGTTTTGTTGTGAGTCTCACATTCATGCTTGGAATATGGCATGACAATGTTTGGATGAAATAAATATTCTGGTTCAACCCAATCTATGGTCAAGTGGTACGTGGAAGTCCTTGAATTTGTTGGCTTTTGCATATGTTAATAAGAGCTCTTTTCCTCTTGTATTTTCATGAGAATTCATGCTTGTTATTATGTGTCTTTGGTGGTTGTTTTATCATTGTTATTATTCTAGTTATATGTTAGTTATAAGCATGGTTTTATGACGAACCTTAGTTATGGCTCTTATCATGTTTTTATTAGTAAATGAATGGTTAATGAATACATGAACTAATAGATGTTATTTTAGCTATTTTGAGAGGGAATCAAACCTTCCTGATGATTTTCAAATAAGTATGAGAACCATATGTTGTAGAAATTCCCACTGTAGATCACCTAGTAATGCAATGTACTAAAGCAAAACACTTGATCTACTTCTACAAACAATTTAGCAGAAGCTTAATCGAACATGAGCAACATCAAGCATGAACAGATATAACTGAGAATGAGAAGTAATCAACCATAACATAGAAGATATAACCTAGGGAAAGCACCAGCCTAAAACCCCATCTTTTTATTATCAATCAACTGGAAGTCCTCAACAACATACAAAAAGAATCAGCTCAAAGCTATCTTGCTCTCTCTGTACTCTAATGATGTAGCTCATGGACTATGTAGGCCTGTATATATAGGCTCCACAAGTCCTCCAAGCTCCTATTTCCTTACGCAGTTTTGATTGGGTTCCAATGTCATAACATGTGCGAATTGGCCACATCATACCTGCTGTTACCTTAGGTCCAACTACACAATCCATAAGAATAATATTCCTTCTGCATGTAAGGAATATTCACAAGGAATATCCTAGAAACTGATAGTACACTATCCCTCCATCTGATCTCAACTAGGTCTCTGTCTAAAATGACATGCATGAGTTATCTATTAATTTAATCTAATTGGACTTGAGTCAGTTAATTGAGCCAACTAATTACAACTCAATATTACAACTCATCCTTATCTCTTTAACTGATGGATAAATTCATCAATTAATAGACAAACTGTTGCATGTGCTCACATAGACTTCAAGTTTGATTTTCCTTAACTAATTAACTAAAACTGAATTAATTAATTAATTTACAAACTATTGTTAATATCAAATTCGAATTTTACTTCCTATTTCTAGTCTAGGGACTGACTAAAATAGGAATCCACACTGAACTACTAAAAATAGAACTTCTATTTTTATCACTTCCATTTTTCATTCCCTGTTGCCCAATCTAGCACTGATACCCAAACTACTACTTTTAGCACTTATATTTTTAGCAATTTCTTGTTGCCATTTTCCAAAGGCTTCCTCTCGAACCTGATCCTATACCTTCGGAATGTTCTGCATGCAACACTTCTACCAAGTGTGGTTGCTCCACCAACTCTCGAAACAAAAAAAAAAAAAAAACTCCCAACTGACCTCTCTATTGGGCTAAAAAAACATACTCTAATCCTAAAGCTCTACCTGTTTCTAACAAGTTCTCCCTCTCTAACCTCTGTGCTATTGCACCATCTCCATGCGTCTCGCACCATTGCACACCTCTCTGTGCTACCCTGCACTGGTGCAACACACTTGGGCCTCTCGCATTGTTGCAGCCTGCTAGCTCTGTGCTGTCCTGGGATCCCTTGCACTATAGCTCTCTCTACCGCTCCATTTGCATCTGTCTCTACCCAATCAGTCAGTTCTACTACTCCTCATCGGGGCTCCTGTAGCAAAATCAAATCAAAGAGGTTGGGTACCTCAAGGATCCTGCCCCTCCTCCTTGGGATGATCACTCCACATCACCCCACCCCCTACCTGGAGGTATGGCTGCATGTGATCCCTTAGCGCACCTAGCTCGAAGCTTCCTCATACTGGAGGTCTCTGCATGAGTAGATGTCTCTACTCAATATCCACTCAACTTTCCCTGTTGTGGCTGCTCCACAACCTCTTGAAGTTGCTGCACCAATCGTAGCTCCTCCATAATCGTCTGAGACTTCTTCTGGCGTTGCATGTTGAGAGGTAATATACTCTCCCTCTCAACCACCAAGTCTCCATCAAGTTGACTTGCTGCTCAAGGATTTGCATGCATCTTGAACCTTAAGAGCATACAGGTTCTTGACCCGTGAACCAATCTGCTTCACCTATCTAGTGATGATGTGTCTAAGGAAAACCTTTCCCTTACTGAAGACTACATCATAGCCTCTATCTTCCAGCATTGCGATCGACACCAAGTTTCTCTTCAGTCTTGGTACATACTTGACATCAATCAAGGTAAGGAGAGCTCCATGCTCCCTCTGAAAAATAATCGTGCATATACCTGAGACACTATATTTTTCATCATTACCCATCGCTATGAGTATTTGGAGATCTTTATCCTCCAAAGTATTGAACAAACTCTTGTCACCGGTCATGTAGAAAGAAGCTCCACTATCAAGGAACCAACCACTTCCCATCATGGATGAAACCATGCATGCGAAGAGTGTGAAATCCAACTCGAACTATGAAGCAAGTGCCTCACCTTTAGATCCTTCCCTAGATCCCTTCTTGGATTTCCTCTATGGACAATTTGTAGCAAAATGGCCCACCTCATGACAACGATAGCATTGCACTTTCAATTTGTCAAACTTCTTCCCAACATGGGAAGAACTAGACTCGAAAAGAGAAAACTTCTCCTTGCCCTTCTTCGCCTTACTCGTTAAGGCACAATTTTCTTCATTGTCCATGGATGAAGAACCATCTTTGGTGCTTCTTCTTATCTCTTCCTGCATCAAATCTAACCAAAGTTGTTCCCAATCTGGTAGTTTCTCTCTTCCATTAACCAAGTCTTGGTAGCTATGCCAGCTCTTAGGAAAACTGAGGAGTGCAAGACTCACCATGTCATCATTAGTTGTCACAATCCCTACACTTCCAAGTGCATCCCTGCATGAGGTGAGCTTGTTCAGATACATAAAGATCGTGTCATCCTTTTCACACTTGATCTTTTGAAGTTTGTCCTTAAGTGCCAGCTTCCTCTAATCACTGTTGTTCTGATAAAGATCTTTCAATGTTTTCCGCATCGAAAATGGAGTCTCCTTCCCATGGAGGCTCGAGACAATGTGATCTCCAACTCCCTCCAGAAGGATTTTCCTTGCTCTAGCCACACACTTTTTCCATTCTGCCAGTTGAGTAACATCAGTTGGCTTCTGGACTTCTTGATCAATGAAGTCCTTTGGACCGATATCTTCTAATACTACCTCCATACGATCCTTCTAGGCTATATAATTCAAACTGCCATCAAGGGCATATTCGAGTCTCAAACCATAGAACACCATTGGTGAAATAGATGTGATAAGAACTCAATTCAATATTCAGAAACAACAAACTTCAAATTCTCCTTTTTTGTATACTGTTCTTCCTTGATCACCTGTGCTTTGATACCATGTAGAAATTCCCACTATAGATCACCTGGTAATGTAATGTACTAAAGCAAAACACTTGATCTACTTCTACAAACAATTTAGTGGAAGCTTAATCAAACATGAGCAACATCAAGCATGAACAGATATAACTAAGAATGAGAAGTAATCAACCATAACACATAAGATATAACCTGGGGAAAGCACCAGCCTAAAATCCCATCTTTGTATTATCAATCAAGTGGAAATCCTCAACAAAATACAGAAGAGAATCAGCTCAAAGGCTATCCTGCTCTCTCTGTACTCTGATGATGTAGCTCATGGACTATCTAGGCCTCCACAAGTCCTCCAAGCTCCTATTTCCTTGCACAATTTTGATTGGGGTTTAATGTCATAACATGTGTGAATTGGCCACATCATACCTGTTGTAACCTCAGGGTCCAACTATGCAATCCATAAGGAATAATATTCCTTCTGCGTGCAAGGAATATTCACAAAGAATATCCTAGCAACTGATAGTACACTGTCCCTCATCTGATCTCAACTGGGTCTCTATCTAAACTGACATGCATGAGTTATCCATGAGTAAATCTTCATTTATCTGAAAATACCAGTTGTTACATGCATGCAAGCATTAACAAACTGAATCTCATTAATTTAACAACTTGTTAAATTAATCTAATTGGACTTGACTCAGTTAACTGAGCCAACTAATTACAGCTCAATATTACAACTCACCCTTATCTCTTTAACTCATGGATAAATTCATCAATTAATAGATAAACTATTGTATGTGCTCACATAGACTTCAAGTTTGATTTTCCTTCACTAATTAACTCAAACTAAATTAATTAATTAATTTACAAATTGTTGTTAATATCTAATTCGAATTTTACTTCCTATTTCTATTCCAGGGACTGACTAAAATAGGAAGCCACATTGAACTGCTAAAAATAGGACTTCTATTTTTAGCACTTCCATTTTTCATTCCCTGTTTCCCAATCCAACACTGGTACCCAAACTGTTATTTTTAGCAGTGCTATTTTTAGCAATTTCTTGTTGCCATTTTCAACATATGTTCATATATGCATTGATAACTTATAGACTACTTACTAACAATGTGTTTGATGAAATGTTTGTCATGATCATGCCTTTTTAGGGAAAGTTATTGTTTAAGTTTTTGTATTAATGGATTTTTCCTTGTGTTTTTCATCATTCTGGAAATTTATATCAATTTTTGGGAAGAAGCTTGGATCCTAGCCCTAAAAAAGTGTCCCAGATCTTAGGGTCGCATGCACAAAACTAGGTAAATTAGACTGAAATCATTGGGAGGCAACGTTATCCATGCAACTTGAGGCTTACAGTCACTTCCTTTCCTTGTTATGCATGCGACTGTTAGGCTAGGTCGTTGAAAAATCTTGTTAACTCAAGGTTATCTCACCTATAGTGGTTGTTTATCTCCTTGGGGGTCCTGTAGCTCCTTAGGAAGGTTAGTAAAGTTTTTGTTTATTGATTCTGCTTCCTTAATTCTACCTAGGAGGTTGATTCATATCATAGTATCTCTTTGTCACATATTTACATTGGTGGACCGATGAACTTGGGTAAGTGTGGGAGGAAGGTGTTACATATTTTCCATAATCAAGAAGAAATAATGTTGGTGGATCAACAATAGATTGTTTAATTTAAGTGAAAGAATAATTTTCCCTTTTTTCCCATTTGTAAATCACATCTTTCTTAATCATCTCCTATATAGGTTTAACTATATGAGCATAATCAGAGATGAAATTTCATGGGAAATTAATCTTCCCTAAGAAATATTGCATAGATTTCTTATTCACTGGGAACGAGATCTAGATTATAGCTTTCACCCTTTGAGGATAAACTTTTATTTCACTCTTTGCAATGATGTGTCCTAAGAGTATGCCTTCTGACCCACAAAATATGATTTTATTGGGATTGAGATAAATCCCATATTTACGACATTGCTCAAATATTTTCTTCAGATGACGTACATGATATGATCTTCTTTTAGAAAACATAGTTACATCATCCAAATAAATGGCTACAATTTTGCTAATCAAGCCACAGAAAATGATTTCCATCTCTCTTTGAAAAGTAGCACCAACATTGATAAGCCCAAATGGCATACACTTAAAAGAAAATTTTCCCGACTTGGTCCTGAACGTAGTTTTGAGACAATCCTATTTTGCCACAAGCACTTGATTATAGCCATATAAACCATCCAACAACGAGAACATCTTAGACCTAGATATTGTTTGGGGATATGTTCCATGGATGGAACTTGGTAATTATCTTTATCTAATGCCCAATTGAGGTTGTGAAAGTCTACACATAACCTTTTCTCATTGCAATTCTTTCTGACTGGGACCAAAATAGAAACCTAAGTGGAACATCTAACCTTGCAAATGATTTGAGCATCCAACCATTTTCTGAATTCTTTTTGAATTAGGGGCTCCAGTGTTGCATGAACTTTATTTAGATTATGCTTAAAAGGTTCACCCCTT
Source organism: Pinus taeda (assembly GCA_000404065.3). Classification (NCBI taxonomy): domain Eukaryota; kingdom Viridiplantae; phylum Streptophyta; class Pinopsida; order Pinales; family Pinaceae; genus Pinus; species Pinus taeda. The sequence continues at coordinate 13,646 of APFE031027525.1, read as the reverse complement.
ATTTAATGGGAATGACATGTTAGATGATATGAGTATCATATGTCTTCAAATCATTTTATTTCCATGCAAACACATCATGGTACTATTTGAATAGGAAAATGGATGCTTGTTAATCTTGTGGAGAAAAACATGTACCCAGGTTTACATATTTCATATCTTCTTCAGTTCCCAAGTTGACTTGTTCATATGATAGCTTCAAGCACTGAGTCTGAGCATTTATTGGTCCCATTAATTGGTTTTGCAAGTCATATAATTTTTTGAGGGAAACTATTACTTTAGGCATAATATTTTATTTCATTTCATTCGATGCCTCCTCCAAATCCTTGTCATGCTCATCCTCTTCAATGGAAACATCTTTAAATACATCTACATTAGAAATAAAATGCAATATATGTTGTCCATCGTTGAAAAAATGAAAATTAGAGATGTTATCAAGCACAAAAGGTTTATATATAATCTCTATAGAAAAACCATTTCTCTACAGTGACATTCTAGAAGCTGCATTAGCTAATGCATCCACTGCAACATTTCTAAGCCTAGGAACAAAAATGATATTTAAAGCTTGAAAATAATTAATAAATTTCCATACCATTAGGGGAATTTTGAGGTCTATAAATGGACTCCTAAGGAAATTATAAAATAATAGTGGAAACAATAAAATGATATCATCAAATTTTAGAGGGAAAATTGGAAAAACTATTTTTTCAACTCATATTTTCAACTTATCTCCATATGGGTCTACTCAAATTTCAAGTGAAAACACCTGTTGGATGAAAAATCTGATTCCTCATCCAATGAGTACCCATGTTGCATATTTTTTATGGACCTTGGTACACAAAAAATTAGAAATACATGAAAAACGTGATTTCATTCACTTTTTTTCTTCATATATTTCTCATTTTTCGTGTAACATGGTCCATCAAAAGTATGCAACATGGGTACTCCTTGGATGAGGAATTAAATTTTTCATCCAATGAGTACTCCAACTTTAAATTTGAGTAAAAACCTAGGTAGATACACTGAAAATATGGGTTGAAAAAGTGGTTTTATTATTATTATTTTTTAATCTTTTTACTTTTTTACTCCAAAAATGGTGAATCCTCCCCCATGGTTGACATCTTCATCTTGAATCCTATTGGTTCTTTTGTAGTTTATTTTGGTTGCACATTTTTCTTGGGAGGCCCATTTTAGACTTCAAAATTCCCCTAATACTCATATTGGTAGTTTTTAAGATTTGGTGAAACAGAGTGGATAGCGTTACATACCTAATGAGTGACCACTTCTAAGTTACCAATTACCTTGTGCAATTTTACCTTCAAATTAATGGATTTCTTTATTCCAAGCTTATGTGCTTCATATTCTATAGTATTATTTGTACGCTCAAACTCCAAACGGAAAGATAGAATGCACTTGTTATTTTATTGGTCTATGAGTACGCAACCAACTCAAGAGCCATCTAGCGTTCTTGAAACTTCAAAGTATAAATTCCAAATATTATTAGCTACTAAAATAGTTCCTATACTATTATTAGTATTATGTACATCTATATCAAATAATTCATCAACACCAGTTGGAGTGCAAGGAACGAGCTCTAATTGTGTATCAAGTGGGATGGGTGATGGCTATGCTTGATAACACCCGTGATCAGTTTCCATTTTCTTTCTTCCAAAGATCAAATCAAGAAAGAAAACAAGTTCATTATGACTCTCCAGTGGCATCATAATATATTTCATGTATGATTCACTCTGTACTCGAATATGGTTATGGTTGTTTCTACCTTTATATGGAAGCCACAGGTGTGACCAATCTGTAGCAAAATACTCTTGTAAATTCATGACCAGTCGCTACTCAGGAGTATGCCATAGGCTTTAAGGATTTCCATAATTACAACGTTTATACATTGGTGTAATCAGTGATTACATGATAATCAAATAATAACATTCTTGAGTTCACTAATAGCTTGGACAAGATACCTGTCCAACTAAATGATTTGTGCATCAGTTCTATCCCATTTAGCACTAATTTTCTTAGAAACAGATAATGACATTATATTCACAGATGCACCCAAATTGAATAAACAATTATGGACATTGTAGTTAAAAATTTCAAAGGTTAGAAAAATGGGGGGAAAATATTATTAACATCTAAAGATACAACAATAACTACAGATTCATGAGTTTCAAAAGACTTATTAGACACCTTTTAAGAACTAGAAGCTTTTTCACCTGAGGAAGGTTTTGAAAAGGCTTGGACAGGTAGTTCACGTTGGCCTGCTATCTTTGCGAGCTCGAAGATTGAAATATTGGCATGATTTCTCTTCAATATTCAACAATATTATAATCAATCTTTTCACTTTTAGCAAGTAGTGCTGAAGTGTCTAGAGGAGTAGCTTTATTCGAAAATTTTGGAGTGATGGACTTACTTTTCCTTCTGGTGGAAGTGGTCTTAGAAGCAATAGTGTTTCCATACTTACTTTAGGCATTCTGAGTAGGATTGTTTGGTGATGAGATTCTTCTTAAGAATTTCTCCTTCAATTTCTATCTCGTCACCTATTGTTCAAAAATAGGACCTTGGATCCTCAAGCTATATCAAACATTTCATTTCTGAGGAGGAGATTTGATTTGTGGTAGTGCTTCAACACTCTTCTTGTTAGCATTGAGAATTCAATCAATAGAATTAACTGCGTGTCCAATACCTATACTCTCCTCGACCATTGAAATTTTATTTGTTTCTTTCTTTTGTTAAAATTGCTCATATTCTAGTAAGGTATCAATAATACAAGCAACTAGAGAATTCATATTATGGTTCCACTACAGGCATTGTTTCCTTGAATTCCATTCCCGGTGGAAGGAATACTAGTTATCCATGCCTATACTTTCAATATTCAACACAAAATTCAAACTCTGGGAAAATTTAACTAGTCGGTTATTGTTGTTATTATTCCTTCTGAATGCGAAAGAATTGGGTAGTCTACCACTGGTAGAAGCCTCATTTTACATTCTCTTTAATTCCAAGATTTAATTGGTGAGTCCTTTTAAATATTTGATCAAGCTGTCAATACCCACATAATCCTTTTCTTTAGCCTTACTTGAATAAGGTTGATACTTCCCTCCATTCTCCTTGGATTGTTTAGATTCACCATCATATGTAATAACTCCAATGACACACAAGTATTTCTCCATGGTTATTGCTTCTAAAAGGTTTAGAACCAATGTCTCCTTTACAACTATTTTAACAAAAGAGGAAATGTTTGTGGGAAAGGAAACGGTATTGTAATCAATAGGAATTTAATCGGGAGACTGCAAATTTCAGAGAAACTTATTTAATATTTGGTTAAGCCTTTGATTGAGATCATTGAATTTCTCATTTTCCCCCATATTACTATTTTCTAGCTCTTTTAATAACATTGTGGGAGTCTTGTCGGCATAAAATTTCTCCAATTTTTTTTTCTTAAACTCCCTCCAACCACGAATTGAATTAATAGGTAGACTATGGTACCATGCTAATTCTCTTCCTTCTAATATAAAAGGATAAATCCTACAAGGGACATAATTGTACCATACCTCCAACATTCATAAATTCATGTAGAAATCATCAATATGATCTTCTGCCTTAGTCTTCTTGTCCGAATCGAACTTTGATAACAACTTCTTTAGATGTATAAGAAGTATATGAAGGTTATCCAAAAGAGCAAGTGACCCTTGGGCCATCCAATCCAAGTTCTTATCAACCATGTATTTGTCTCCTGATCCTCCTCCTTTTTCTAAATCTTATGAGCCTTCTCCTTCACCATTTAAGCCATTGTTAAATGCAAAATCAACTCTTGATTATTCTTCATTAGAAGGAACAATATCTTCCTCGCACACTTCATGAATGGGTGGAAGCATCTATTGATGAACTGTATCTTATGAAGAATCTTCTAACTCCTTAAGAGTGGTAAAAATGAAATATTCCACTAATGCAACTAACACATGAGTGCGAGTTTTTTCTTTCTTCTTAGGATGATGAGGAAGATTATGAGCAATAGGGATTAAATCAATAGCTTTCACAAACTGATAGGTGATAGGTTGAATTTCCCAGATTTTTTCATAGGTAACTTCGTATGCGAACTCCAGACCAGGTTGAGAAGGCCCTCCTACTTCAGGAATAGGAGTTGGGACAGTGCTTAGGATATTACTACCTAGTTCAGAAGATGAATGATTAGGATTTGAAGAGTTATCATCCATAAAAAATTGGCTAACCTCCTTCTAGTACCAAAATTTTAATGGTACTGGATTCCACCAACATACAAGGGATCTCCCTAATATAATGTCCCAATTAGACCTCACACCATTTGGTGTAGGAGTCCCATCTGAAAATGTGACCTGACTATTGTTTACTTAAAGATATGCGTTGGATTAAGTAGTTTGCATGAGGGATAAGCACACATGTGATTTTGACTTATCAAGAGAGTGTGCCTTGTGAAATGTTTAATTTTGGATGTATCAAGGTTCTTTCACTGCAAGGGAGAGGAAGTGAGCCTCTAAAAGGTAAGTAATAGTAATAATCTAATGGAGACACATGCACATAGATGAGAAATAATTGTCAGACATCAAGCGAAGTAGTTCACATAGATGCAATGATCATTAAAACATCACAACACATTGTTAAGCACCAAAGTCACTAAAATAGGTCAATTAATTTAGTACATATGAAAATCCAACATAATCTGCAAACATTAGAAGAATAGTCTCAAAACATCTACTATTCATGCATGAAAATGTGTTGGTCAAAAGGCTTCAATTATTAAGAAAAAGTTCCCAGATACATGTGTACAATGAACTCCACTAGCTCCAATAGTGAAATTTTAGAACCAGTACTTGCTCCCCAAAAGTACTATCTCTATGTATCTAATTCCTATGGGAGAAGCCAAGGTTAAAATCCCTTTGCTTGAATAATATGGATCCTTTTGTAACTTGAGGCATGAATTCTCATATCCTCATGACTCTTGACTTTCCAACTTCTAATGGCCTTTGGACTTCTAGAACCCTTGGAATTCCAAATGACTTTTGGAATTACATATAACTTAGGGAATTACATGTTATTTGGACTTCTATACATGGATATTTTTTCCATACATGAATCTTTGACTTCCGCTTATTTATTTTGACAATAATTACATGATTACATCATAACTTCCACACTATCATGTGATAAGACATGACAAGTCACTATTATTGATGACTCAGACTTATAGCAATTGATGACATGGAATTTATTCAAAGGTTGACATGGATACCACTTGTGTCTTTACTCTTACATGTAGCTTCCAATCATTTATGTATTCACCATGCAAAGGGCCTTCGATCTTAGGGAGTCTTTAGGAGTGTTGCGATCATTAAGGCTTCAACATATTATTTGTTTTCAAATGCCTCCTTTGACTCTTGTCTTTGCTTGATCTTCTTCATGCATCCTTGCCACGTTGTTCTTGAAAAAAATGTAACTGAAATTACTCATGGAAAGAAAACATGATCTTTAAAATATCCTATTCTAACATGTTTCATGCATATTTTTAGTTCATGTGTTAACAATGTGCTTGGGAGAAGCAAGGAGAACTTCTGGGCGCAAGGGTGCACTTCGAAAGGCTAAAGGGCTGCGGAGATGAAACTTCAGGGCTTAGGGATGTTTTCATTTGTTGAAGATGAGAGAGAGAAATTCAATTGAGGGCACAGGACATAGGTACAAAGGATGAAGGATGAGGCTTCAGGCTTTCCAAGTGCACTATGTGCTATATGGAAATAAGGAGAGTGCAAGGTTGACGGTTGAAGGAAAAGTCTTTAGAGATTCATGGTGCACCCATGTGCTCAAGAAGGTGAAATATGGTGCATGGAAAGTTGTTAAAAGATGAAGGGGGTATGCTTAAGTCTTCAGAGTGTGATCATGCATTCAAGGAGGGCGCACTTTTATGAGTTGAAGGAATGCGCTCAAAGGAAGACATGATTCTTTTAGGGCACAATTAAGAATGAGGAAGAGGAATGATGTTTAGGAGTGTGCGACATGATCTTGGAGGGAATTGGGTGCACTTATGATCAACAAAGGATTTCCACTCAAGGCTTCAGTGTGTGCTTTTGTGCTCCTAGCCTTAATAGGTGCACTTTGCAACCAAAATTTGCCTAAGTGTAGAAGATAGAACAAGGGCCGAACACAATAAGTTTAGAGATGAAATCAAGTGTGACACATACCAGATCATAAATAATACTTAGATAGGCTTGAAAAATTATAAGTAAACATCAAAACTCCAGTTTAGATACACTCCCCAAGTACCACAAACAAAGTGTGTGCGACTACGACCAAAAGTGTCGTTTTACAACAAATAAAGGTGTCATGACCATGAAATGTAAAAGAGATGTTATAATAAATGAGAAGACACTTGATAATGATTAATAACACTTGAAATAAATAAAATTTCTTGACATGACACTTGAAAACTAAGGCTACACTTGATTTCACAGTTCAATAGGCTCCAAAAGTTAAACGTAGTGAAATTTTTGAGGGTGTTTTCGCAGCGACAATAGGAACCTTCTTTAAATTCATGGCCACTATTTCTCCATTGTTTAATTAATTCTTCCATCATTTTCCCAAGTTCAACACATTCCTTTTTTTTAGTAAAATCCTTAATGAATCCAACATTGTACTGCAACTAGGATTCAAGAAGTTTATACATAACTTGAAGCTTATTTAGTCCAAAGGGACCAACAATGACACCTTCAACATTACATATGGAATGCATAGGCACATCCACATAATATGCATGAAAAATAATCATATATATATATATGGAATAATTCTAGGAAGTGCAACAATTCTATGCAAACTTGACCTTGCCACATTTCCCAAGGGCATCAAAGGGATCTACTGACCTAGCTCAATTTCTTCTGAACTTCACTTTGTTTCTTCCTCAAGAAAATTATATATGCCAAACCAGGAGCAAATACATGCCTCTATCATTGTAATAATGATATCAAATAACATGTTGTGATTGATATTTGTATCATTCAGATCCTTCGCTACTAGCTACTAAGGTTTATGTACTTTCTTGACCTGTTTCCCCATGAATTAAGCCCTCAAAAAGCTTGTAGAGCCTGAAGCCTGAGTATATAGAGAGGAAAAGAACACAATTATGAAACTAGATTGTAGCTATAAGGTTTATTGATAATTTGAAATATCAACCATCATTTCACAACATTTAAGAGTAAATGCAATTTAAAACTCACAAAATGTGAATAGATTGCAAGGAGAAGACCTAATCAAGTGTGGATTCACTGAATTAAATGCTGAAAATATTAATATTTACCCATAAAGGTGTTTTTTGTTAATCACATAGTTAGGCTTTATTTCATGCTTATTATCTATTAATACACTAATTAAACTTAATCGCGGGTTGTTGGCAATGCTTCTATGACATCAAAGACCTTACACCAACTTGAAAGTCTTTTGAGTATGAGCTCTTAGATTTAGCTAGAACACATCAACGCAAAGAAGTTCAAGAAAAAAAGGTTCAAAAATTGGAAAGAATTCTCAACATAAAATAAGCACGACTTAAGAATAAGAGAAACAACTTTCTAAGAAAAATAATTATTTCACAAAAAAAGGAAAAAATGTATTAGTGTAAAATAAATGAATATAAAGCCAATGTTGATAGTGTTCTTCTACAAGGCACAATGAAAAATATTGATCTAGATCAATTTAATTTATTTTAAATGAAGGTTACCATCTACACATTAAATGAGGTTAGCAATGGCTTCTCATTATTGTACTTCAATGGAAAAAGGTAATGACTTGTTCACCATGCCTGAGAGTTGCAAGCACATACGATAACTAGAAAGGTTACCTATTTGAATTAAACTAATATTTCTATATATTTACCATTAGAATTTGTGCATGGTCATGATAAAAATTGGACTTTCAATGCTATATGCATTATATAAAATGAGTCTAGACTTGTTAAAAGAGGCAATGTTTCCAATTTTCTCATGTTTTAGCTAAAATGTTTATGGGGAGGAATTGAGGTTGGGAATCACATATGGAAAAATAAATTAACCGATAATAGCATGTTGTTTCTAGGAATTTCAATATTAATACTAACCTCAACATAAACTCTGACTAAAAATAAAACAAAATTAGGGGAAAACAAAAGAAAAATGTGCTCACATATTTATAAATTGGTAAACTTGAGTCTTATAGAGATGTAACGTATACTCTATAATCATAAAGGGTTGAACCACCACTTATATGATACATATATTTTGGCTTAGTTTGGGTTGACCTAGGTTTGATTCTTTACTGCACACCAACAAACCGTCAATCACTAGCCCTTTTATCAACGACCTGCAAGCATGTTAGGTCCTTATAACACTAGTGTATTCCCTCATTATTATTAGTGTAGCCCCATTATTTCTATTGGTGTGCCAATGTAGTCCCCATATTGTTATTGTTGTGCACCATAGAAGCCCACTACTGTTATTGTTGTTCCCTTACATTATTATTGTTATGTCGGCTCTGATTATATTGTGACCCCTTAGACTCCTATATATAGAAAGGACATTTTTTCATTTGAACCATCCAAGAATTGTTCATTTATGTAATGTAAAGGACATTTCCCCCTCGAAGAGGATAATTCTGAAGTCATTGATCTATTTATTCTTCTATTTTGTGAGTTGGTTGCATAACATTTTGTACCATAGATTTCAAGTTGCTTACTAGGTGTTTCCATTTTCTTTCTTCAGGGCATCAATTAATGATAATTATGCTTCACTATTCCCTTTGAATGACTTAAAACTAATTTTTCAAAAAAAAATTATGCAAATTTTTAAAATGACTACACACTTTTCTTGATTTGTACAAGCTCGATATTGAATCTAATGTATCTCTGAAATTTCAGATCTCCAAGGTCTAAAATTGTGACTTGTGGTAGCTCTCTGAGTCCTATTTCCAATTCCACAATTCTGATTGAAATTGGATTCTCCAAGAAAGGGTTAGCCCAATATACCAAGATGACTCCATTATATACCTTTTTAGTAGAGTGAACTTGTACAAAGTGCCACGTGTCTCTTTCTCAACCTTCATCTCTGAACATGATAGCCAGCTAACTACAGTCCATCCTATTTCTATAGATTTTTATGAAATTTGAATCTAATGCATAGAGAGAAAGTTATGATGATTTTCCCAAGGTCACCTGTTTGAGATGGAATTCGGAAGCCTGCAAAAAGCCCTAACTTCCTCATATCATATATCCAAAGATGTAGTCAGACAAGGCCTAAAATTAGGACAGAAGGTTTATCACAAATTCAGATCAAACAGGTTTTAATTTTAGCTTCTCAAACTTCGTAGAAAAAATGCTATAGTGAAAATTCCACGATGCCCTGTTTGAGGTAGTGAAACCCTAGAATCCAAAGCTCTGATACCAAATGTTATACAACCAGCTCACAAAATAGAAGATGAGATAGACCAACGACTTCAAAATTAGCCTCTTCCTCATTGAAGACATCCATGTTCGATACTTCCCTACAAGTGGCATTGAACACTTCTTTCAACCTCTGCTACTGTAGCTCTGCCTGCTCTTTGTCCTTGATGGCCTGGTCAAGTTGTTTCTTCAGTACACCACGCTCTTGCTCAATATGAATGTTCAACTATGTTGTGCACTGCTCTCACTCCTTGAGCTAATTTATGATGCCCTAGTGTAAGTCATGCAATATTGGAATGGGCTATGCTTCTATGTTCAAATTTAGATGATCCAATCCTTTTATCTCTTGCTTTACTTCAATTAAGTCGAACTCTACAACTTTGGCTGGTATCTGCATGATCCTCATCCCAAATGTTGTCTCTATCATCCCTTGTGGGTGAAGTACTTAGCCTATCTGCGATGTTGGTCTAGATTCTAGCGTTAAGATCTTTAGCTCTACAATACTCTGCTACACAACTATGATATGCTTTCCATAGTGATATTCCACCCTATTCCAAGATTCCACTGTTATCTCTTAAACCTTGTCTCCAATTTTATCGAGGTCACCTTCAAATAGAACCATTGGTGTGATTTGTTTTGATTTATCCACCTTATGTTTCTTTCTACTCTTAATGGCAGCTTTGCCTTGGTTCTTTCTCTTCTCCACAAATTTTTTCTCGGTCTCTGCCTTTTCTTTCTCCTTAGTTGCATCCTCGGCTCCTTAAGGATCCCCTTCATCATGATGTTATTACTCATGGTGAAATTTTTTGTATTCCTCTTCCTCTGATTCCTTCTCCTTTTATTTTCCACTACCTTCACCATGGTGTGGAGTATCCAACTCTTCTTGTTATATTGTGCTATCTCATGCATCCTCCAACAAAGTCATCCAATCTATGGGCCATGTCTGTACTACTTCTACCAGATCATCCTCTTTGACCATATATGGAAATGAATTCCATTCCTTCTTCACATCTTTGCACACCTATATGTATAATCTATGAAAATCATACCTGAACCTCTCCACAGGGCTGTACTGTTTGTGCAAACTCAGTGAAATGCATAGATGTCGATTTACCAACATGTGTAGATCCATATGATATAATATAAAAAATATCCTATTCTCCTATGCTCATGATGGTTGAGTGGTATTCCACAATGAAGCATACCTTCTGGCCTCACATACATATTCTTCTATCGGAGGAAATTGCGTATCCTCTGGCTCCTTCCATGCCAACATAGAAATGATCAAGATTAATGAGGCATAATGGAAAGTTGTACATTTCTCCTGGACCTTGTGGCATTCATCTAGGAATTCCTTGCATAAATATGCAGCCCAGTTATACTGGACTACATTTGTCCACTGGGTGGCTAAAGAAACCATCGACATAGGAACTTCATTTGTGTGACTCCTCCTCATAATTTTGCCGGCCAAAATATGTGTGGTGAAGCACACTTCTCTATGATTGATCGAGTTTCTGTCACAACCCCTATTTTTTTTTACTAACCCATACTTCTTCTTCATATTCTCCACCACAACATGGTCTATATCCTTTCCCACAAACTCTTTCACGAGGTTCGATCCTTGGTACCGTAATCTAGTGATCCTCTATACCAACATTTGGTTTATGGGTATTTTATTCCCCATCCATAGTTGTCCATCATGTATCAATACCAAAAATTGTAAAACACACACTATGTTTGATGAAGTTCTACCAAATTGCGGCATGTTCAACATGTTGAGTAGTCCTGACTATGCCAACCCATTTTCGCTTCACTGTGGTTCTCATATTGTCACTCTGCTATCTGGGTAGTGAACCTGCTACAAGTAACAATTAGGTGCAAACTGCGATTACTTTGTCCGATCATTAAAATCATTATCTATGAATTTCAGTTGTGGAATTTTTCCTAAAATATCTCCTTGAAACGGTACATCCTCCGATAATAGAGGTGTGAATGTCCCATACTTCAGATCTTTGGCATCTTTTACTGGTTTAGCGTTTGGCTTCCTTAACAGAATATATGAGGGTAGGGGTGAGATGAACATTGTGCCACCTTCCTCCTCCTAAATTTCATCCACATCTTCTTCAATATTGACTTACTTCGGTTTCTTTTGAGGTTTCACAGGTTTGGAAGGATTCTTGTCCCACTTTTTCCTGGTTATTACTTTCGTGGATTGCTTCTGCCTTGGTGATGTCCATGTCTTCTGTGCTGGCGATGCTGCTACTGTGGGTGTTTCAACTGTTGGTGTAGACTAAATAACTCCAGACGTTCCCCTCTCACGAAAAATCCATACAATATCCTCCCAATATTTCTAAGTTGACATACACAACAAAGTCCCCTACAACTTCTTTACACTATTAATCACTCGATCTCTTGATTCAGAAAAGTTCTCAATCTATACAGGAGTCAACTATTTATAAAAATTTTGACCTTCAAACCTCATCACTATATTTTATTTTGTTCCAATTCTCTCCAGATTTCATCATTAAATCTATATCTATTCTTAAATTCTTCCTACCTCTCATCTTAAATGTAAATTTGTGCCTTTATTTTTCCCTTTTAATGGTCATATTTCTACTTTTTTGGTGAATTTTGACACGTCCCCTATTGTAGTGCACTTCTATCTTACGTCGTGAATTCCTATGATCTTCAACATATTCTTGACTGTAGTGAAGTACTTTCTTCATCGAGGCTCTTTCTGCAACATATTTTATATTCTAGTGTCCACTTTCAACTACATGTAACACTAAGACTTTCCTTCTTTAGGGCAGAGTTGTAGGGGCAGGGTTGTCCCTGTACAACTTCAACCTACTTCCATTTACTTTTCCCTAAACTAATTCTCCATTTAACTGTGCTAACTACACAACACCTCCATCAGTAATATACTTAATAACATATGGGCCTAACCAATGTGTTTTAAATTTCCCTAGGAATTTCACAAACTTACTGTCATAGAGGAGAACAAGGTGTCCTATTTGGAACTTCTTTTGCTTAATGTTCCTATCATACCAAGCCTTTTCTCTTGCTTTCTATACTGGTTGATGAAATCCTTCTATAAACCTCTCTTTTTCCAGAGAAAGTAACTATGAAATCCTTTCTTCCATTATGTCGAGGTCTGCCATATTTGTAAACGATACAATTATTAGGCTAGGGAAAATGTATTCCATGGGCATCCCAACTTCTTGCCCATAAACCAACCTAAAGGGTGTCTTACCTGTCAAATTCTTGCATGTGATCCTACAAGCCCATAATACTACTCGTATCCTAAGATCCTAGTCATTCATATTTACATTGCATACCTTGGTCAGCTCATTCTCCAAAATTTTGTTGAATGCTTCCACAGTTCCATTTGCCTGAGGATGATAGGGAGTGCTCTTTTGGTAGTAAACTTGAACTTCCTCAGTTAATTACACAATGCTCTTATTCAATAAATGTGATCCTTGATCACTCATCAATATATTTGGACACCCAAATCTGGATAATACGTATTCAAAGATGAACTTCACATCAATTTATGTACTACAATCCTTCACTAGCTGTACTTCGGCCCACCTTGTCAAACAATCAGTCGCAGTGATTATATACCTCACACCAATCCTTTTCCATCGTGGATTGATACATCCAAGAAAATAAATAGCCCATTTATCAAAAGCCTCCAATGTTACTTGTGGCACTATTGGAATTTCATCTATTCTTGAAGATTTTCCTATTCTTTGACAAGCATAACAAGTTCGACAGTACTCCTTTGCATATTTTTGTAGTGCAAGCCACCATAGTATTGCTCTTAAAATTTTCTAGGCAGTGTCTTTCCTTGCATAATGTCCACTAGCTGTGCCACTATGAGCTTCTGTTAAAATTATCTATCTTTCATGCTAAGGCACATACCTACGAAATATTTCACTTGGTCCCATTTTATAAAAATGTTCTTCTATTAGTGAAAAATATGTTACCTTAACCACCAATTATTTCTTCTGCTGCGTAGCGTATTCTTAAGGGGCCGTCCCTGTGGTTAAGAACTAAATAATGTCAATGAAGTGATCATCTACAATCATGATTGCATATAGTTTCACATAAGGAAGATTATCCTGTATTGATCCAGGTGGATATTGGTGGCCACCTGCCAAGTCCACCTGGACCCCCACCTCAACATTTTCAGTTTCCTTAA
>APFE031027524.1:70231-127331 GCA_000404065.3 Pinus taeda | reverse complement strand
ATTCAACTCGTCCCCACCCAATCGAGGGCCGAGCACCCACAGCCATATGGGCGGGGCTAGGTTGATTCCTGTAATCGGGCCTCCCCTGCCCAAGTGGTTGTGGGGGCTCGACCCTAGACAGTCGGGGAGTTGCCTTAGCTCCCTGCTTGCCCTAGGCTGAGGCCCCCATGGCCACTTGGGCTCATCTCCCTGCTCGTCTAGGGCTAAGCCCCCACGACCACCTCACCTCAACTTCCCAACCACCTAGGGTCGAGCCCCAGCGGCGAGCTCGGCAAGCCAATTTTTTTTTTCAACATTATAATTATTCAAAGTATTTGTTTTTTATTTTTTAAGTGTTTTATTTTGTAATTTTTTATTTTTTCATAATTATTTTAAATTGATTTTCAGTAAAACAATTAATTATTTTAAAAATGTATTATTATTTAATTTTTTGTTCTGTATCAATTTCCTATTATCCATAATGAATTAAGAAAAGTCTTTCGGTAGAGATCACATAAGAGAAATTTTTCGCTGACACATTTCGAACCATCAAGGGCGGATCATTATCAGGACTAGATGAAGAGGCATACCATGGAAAAGGATTAAATAGAGAGCATGTAGAGACCAAAATTTCAAGTAAGAGTGATATTTGAACAATAATATTTAAATTATGATATTAATTTATTATTATATTAAAAACGAATATTATTATAGAACGGACTATATTAAACGAAAAGCTTTTGAATAATAATATTTAATTATGATAGTATTTTATTAATTTAAATGAATATTAATACAGTAACGACTATATTAAAACCCTACTTTTTTGAAAAAATAATATTTAAATTAATCATTAAAATAAAATTTAAAAAAAAAATAAGAATCAAGAAATCAAAGTCAAACTCCAAACAAGGAGGGAAGTAAAAATATACAAGAATCAATACCCTAATCGAGAAAAGATCACTTAATAAATAAAAATTAATGGAAAATAAATAAAATAAAACAAAATTATACACAAGTCAAAAGAATATATAAATAAATTAATTAATTAATTAAAAATTAAAAATAGAAATTATAATATATATTCAAATAAAGTTCAATCAATAAATAAAATAGAGTCAACAATAAAATATGGGGTTGAGGCCCATTAAACAAATAACAAAAATACTAAAAGGAGTTAAGAAAGAATAGGATGATAAAATAGTTAAGAAAGCATGAAGGATAAAAAAAATAAACTCTAATGAAGGATAATTCAACAATAAATATTATAAAATGCACACCAATTCCTACATATATAAAAAAAAAAAAATTCCCAGAAATAAACCCAGAAAACTAGGAGGACGTGTTAGGGACCCAACATCTAGTAATATTCCAACCATTGTCTCTATTCAAATTATTGGTTCTTTTTTCAATTTCTAGGGCCTCCCTCAATTTACGATGATGGAAATGAATAACCCTAGCAACAAACTAGGCCTCCTCAATGAAAATGTGATGCTTAGATTTATCTGCATGCTCTAGAAAAACTGAGGAATGGGTCCTGCCATGCTTTATGTAAGTGGCATGCTCACGAATCCTTTGATTAATCGAGTGACCTATCTCACCAATGTAGGGAGCCCCACAAGAGCATGGGATAACATAAACACCCTTCATATTCTTGGGTTCAACTGGGTCTTTTATAGATCTAAGGGAGCTTCAAATTATACATAAAGGCCTAAAGGTTGAAGCCACCTTATGCTTCCTTATGATGCTCGCAATCTTGTTAGTGGTCCCCTCGATAAAAGGAAGCTGAACAACATAAAATTGATCCTTGGCATCTTTCTTAGAGTTAGGACCTTTTTCAACTCTGAGGAAAGCCTTAGTACATTGGTGTCTACTATACCCATTATTAAAGAAAACACTTAAGAGATGTACTTTATCTTCGTTGATATGATTGTCATCATAAACTCTTAAATCTCTAGTCACTAAGGTGTTGAGAATGCCAAGGTTTTGAGCTTGAAAATGATGAGGAATAGCATGAAGATATTGTTTCGTATGAGTTTTCTTATTAAATACTTAATGAGAAAAAGATTCATCATCATTCCTTGATAGGAGGACATCAAGGAAGGGCAGACTACCATTAATTTCAAATTCCATGGTTAACTTTATGAAAATAGATTGATTGTTAAGATGGAGGAAAAAATAGTTCCAACTCTTCCTTATCATGGGACCAAATGACATGAGTTTCATTCACATACGTCTTCCACATATTAGGCAGAAGATGAGAAGAAACTAAGGAATTTGATTCAAAATCATCCATGAATAGATTAGCTACTATAGGGGAGAGGCGAGAACCCATGGCAACATCGCAAGTTTCCTCATAGAATTCCCCATCGAATTAAAAGAAAGTAGAAGTAAGATAAATTCCAACTAAATTAGCCATATCATGATTTATAATGCACTTTATGACTTCGATGGCCTCATTAATAGGGATATTAGTGTAGAGGGATACCACACTAAAGCTCACAATCTTGCAATCAAAATCAAGCTTGAAACTCTTACTCTCATTGATAAACAATACAGAGTCCTTAACAAAGGATTATCTATGCCCAACAAGGGGCTTAAGTTTCTTGGCTAAATATTTAGCAAGAATATAAGTTGGCCTGCATATTGTGTTGACAATGGGTCTCAGAGTAGCCCCTTCCTTATGAATCTTTGGCGGGCCATAGATTATGGGGGTAAGAGGGAAGCTCTATATAGGCTTATGACTAAATGAGCTCACTTAACTACTAGCCTTTATAGCAAAAGCCACACTTGTGGAAATCTTCCTTAGCAGATCCTTGTTAAGTTTTCTGTAGCTCCCATTATTATGGGGGTGGTCCAACATCTTCTAACGGTAATCATCTTTATCAAGAATAACCATAACACTACCTTTGTCAGCTTTGAGAACAAGAATATTGTTATTATTGTTTAACAATTTGAGAGCACCAAACTCAAGTTTTGTGGTGTTGTTCTTGGGGTGGTTTTCTTTTCTAAGGACCGAAAAATTTTGCTTTATTTTTGTTTTTAATTTAATTTTTAATATTTATATTTATTGTAATTTTAAATCTTAAAAATTGTTTATTTAAATTATTTTTTTAATTTTAAATGTTTTATTTAAATTTTTTTTATGTAGAATTTTTTATTTAGTTAAAAAAAAATATTTTTTTCTTTAAATTATGTGTTTGTTTTCCCAATTTATTATTTATATTTTATTTACTTTATATTTGTTAAATTTTTACTTTTACAAGTAATATTTTTTTAATGTTTTATTACCAACATGAAAATCACCAACATTTATAAAAATTATCCACACTTAATACATTAGAAAATTTAAAGTGTAAAAAATAAGCCCTCTAAACAAAAATGGTTGATGTTGCATAACACTTTTCGAAAATAGCATGAAAATCAATAACACTTTAAAACAAATGTTCATTCTTGACTCATAAAAAAATTTAAAGTGTAAAAAATAAGCCCTCTAAAAAAAATTGGTTGATGCTGCATCATCACTTTTGAAAAATCAACATGAAAAATAATAACATTTAAAAAAAAATATTACATAAGAAAATTTAAAGTGCCAAAAATATTCTAAAAAAGAAAAGTTATTCTGAATAACCACTTTTCAAAATCGGGTACCTTTTTTTCTATCTTAGAAAAATGGGTATTAAGTAATTTTATCATTTGATAGGTAACTATGTTTTTTGTACATTCATCGTAATAACATTCACTTAAGTATAAAATTTTAAACTACTTCTAAAATTCCTCCCAAGAAACTATCTTTTCCTCCAACAAATGCACATTTTTTGTTCCTTCCCACACGAGAGAATTTTTACCTTGTAGGTGATAAATGGCCAATCTAGCCTTTAAGTTGTTGTCACATTGATAATATTGAAAATATTTAGTCATATTAAGTATCCATGCCTCTACATCCTCTTCTTTCTCCCCATCAAAGTTAGGGGGCTAGATTTTCCTAAATTGTCCATGTAGATCTATTTGTTTCTTTCTTTTTTGTGTTCTTCGATATGTTCTATCAGATCACCCGCCCAACTTTTAGATTGATCTCATTTTGTTTCCCTTTTCTTTCCTTTCAATGTGTTAGGTTCCACTATTGTATGGCAAGCTTTTACATTCACGCCCCTAATCATCCTTTTGTGCTCCTCATTAGCCTTTAACATGTGTTCATTGTTGCTTCTTAAGTATGCAATTCTTGCTGAAAATTAACATCCATAAATTGAGTAGTTGTTAGGGTAACCCCATTCCCCAATTCAACATATAAGTCTTTGCCTTTAGTGATGAATGAAGCTTCCTCTCCCATTCTACTGTAGGCATATCTCTTTCTTACTAACCTTTGATTGAAACAAAATCAATTGTTAGTTCTTCTTTACTTCAACTTGTCAAGTCATACAATCTTGTTTATTATTTTTGTGGTCATTCCTTAAAGGCCCGGTTCCTCACCTCTGATATCATTTGTCACAACTCTACCTTTATTGGAAATAGAAAATCAATATAAAAAAATTATTTTATACTTATTTTTATTCATTCACTTATTATTAGTGGGTATACCATTCAACATATTCCTATTTCTATTTCTATGACCATATGGTGGAATAGATATTAACCTATCTCTTAGAACCATTTCCCTTTATGCGTTAAACAACTATATCCCCTTTTTCAAGCTTGTTCTACGAACTTCGGTCTAAACTAGATAGTAAGTGGTTGGTCCCTCATAAGACAGTCGATATTAAACACTTTAACTCTATGTATAAGACCACACACCATCCATAGCACATCCATGTTGGCCCGATTATGGACTTTTTTTTTTTTTAATTCAATTTATCATAATACTATAATATATTTGTGATGTTTTCCTACCATGCTATATTAGGGTGCGTCCTTCCATGATTTGGTAATACCTCTAGTTTATGTGATGTGACTACCCTCTTTAACTTATAGTCTAAAATGATTATCCACAGCTGTGCATTTAACCCTTCTAGTTGAATAACTATATGAACTCCATTTTTTTAATGCTATTTGTTCTTCCTCACGCTGGGAATGTAAGATTCACTCTATTTCTGCTACGTCCACCTCCTTCACATGGAACACATGAGACTCGTTGGAAGCATTTAACAGTTGAGATGAGAGTATGTCGATCAAGCATGAAGATCAATTTTCGTAACCCTAATCTCCCTATGTCGTAGACATTTGGGCATTATACCACCTTCTCTGTTGCCCTCTATGCTGGGTGGCCTTGTTGTGTTGCTCCAGAAGCCTTCTTTGGTGTATGGCTTCCTGGTGGCATACACGAGTCATGGTGGCGATTTGAAGATTTCTTTCCTCACACTCTTAATTCCTCTATACTTTCCAGTTAAAATTGTCTTCATGTTGGCTACACCGTTGCATTCCCAAATTATGGTGTTTCCATCGATGTGTTTTACATAATTCTATCCCTGTGCATGTTCAGGTCATCATCTAAATACAGGTATTGTGTATAACACTTCTAGTGAAGTTCTTTTTTTCCCTCGATTCATATTTTGTTCGCTCTAGGTAGACATTCATACCCTCATTTAATGGATTTTTTTTATTTGATTTGACTTTTCCTTTGTATATCCAAACAAGAGTACCATGCTCCTCATAATTGGATGAATTTTGTAATCACTCTCCTGGATTACGCAAGGAATTTAGAGAAAGAATAAGGGAATTGGTTCAGAATCCGGTTGGAAAAGAGATTTCGACATGGTATCTCTCTGATTTTTTTTCTCAAGGTTCGATAACGATTACTGCACACAATATTATGCATACTTTTCATGGTTAAAATGACTTTCCCCTTCACTCGTGCTTACCACGTGATTTAATTTTCGGTGGCGGGTTTCAAGCGTGCTGACACTCTGGTTTTCTTCAGGCCTAAGAAGGTAACGGCTTGGTTTCTTTCATGTGGTTATTTTTTTTTTCCTATTAAGGCTGACTTTGAGTTATAATCTAATATAAACTCATACTTTGTCTACTTCGTTTGATAGGTAACCACTGCTTCTTTCGGTTATGCTCTTGGGCAGCGAGACCATCCCGTCATCTCTGATATCCGCCCTCGCTTTTATTTTGTTTCATGTTGGTTCAACTTGTTTTTTTGTAGCAAAAGCTGTTGGAAATTATTACCAATCGATGAATTACTCATAACATGAGCTTTATGCCCATCCTAAGCGTTAAATTTCCTATAGTCGAGGAAATTTTTTCCTACGAATTTCCTCCTTTAGGCTGTCAGCACTAATTTGAAATGCAATTGTATATTATTTGTCTTTTAGTCTGTTCTGAATTGTTTAAGTCTGTAGACCCCAATTATTGAGTGGGCAGACCCAGAATTGCTAGGTTGTAAGGTGTCGGTCCTTATATAATGGAAAATACCTTTGGGACTTTCTATAATGGCACCATATAATTCCTCGGTGTTTTGTTATATCTAGCTTATTATACCCTGTCTATTACAAGCCATTTAAGTTTTCTTGCAACTTGGACTATAATCTAATTTTATGCAAGAAGAGATTACCTATTTTTTCCTGTGTGGTTCTTCCATTCTATTCCATATGTAATATTAATGCTTGTTTTTTTTTACCATTAGTGTATAATGCATCTATCCAGGTTGGTTACATTTCTTACTCATTATTTTTCATGTTTCACGATTAGCCTTTGGTTTGTTTTTTTGCAACAATATAAGTGTAACACCCTTCCCTTGTGTGTAAAACTTTGAAAATCTAAGCTTAGAAAAGATAGGTTTGATGTGTAAGAAGAAAAGTAACTACTTCATGAAATAAATAAATTTATTAATCACTTGGAAAATTGAAACACAAAGATGAGATTTTTGCCAACTCCCATTGGTGAATGGAAAAGGATAATTCTTTCATGATAAATCTTCTAGACTCACTTCTAGATAAGATCGATGGATTGGAGATAAATGTCCATGGAGAAAAACAGAAAAGGTTTGCGGGAGAAAAATGAAAGGCTTTATGAGAAAAAGACTCGTGGAAGACAAAGGCGAGCTTTTCTTAGAATAGCCTAGGAAAATGGATAAGAAAAAAGACCCATAAAGGAGGGACACAGCTAGTGGAAATCATATCATGAAAGAGGGTATTAAATAACCATTGCATAGATCAAGAGGAGGTAGTTGATCGATCACAATAACCTGGGCTTGGGGGTGAACCAGAAAAATTGGTTCTAGGTTGGGTGGTGGTACTCGGTTTTGTAATCCAAGTTAGATTCATTAAAAGAACATAATATGCAGATTTTATGCAATAACTGTTATCACATGTTTAAACTTATGTGCTATCTCGATGGTTAATATGGTGAATAAATTTGAATGATATATATATATATATATGTGTGTGTGTGTGTGTGTGTGTGTGTGTATGTATGTATATGTGTATATGTATGTATGTTCTAACACATGAAATTGTATCGCCTAAGATTCATTTTAACTAGGCTATGAAATATGCATATGGAGTGAATTGGATCTACTGAACCTCATAATACATAAGAGGTATGTCATTGTTCTTTCAATTACATGTAGGATTATGACAATAATATATGGAAATTATAGCTACACTGTATTTATGTTAATGATTCCATTAATGCTTGTATGAAGCTAGCAGACTACTGAAATTTAGAATCATGTTGAATGGCATGATTGATTCTTTCCTCTAAGTTGTAATGTATACTCATAGAAATGTTGAAGGGTTTATTCTTGAGGTAATAAATAAGTATATTAAGGGAAGCTAAAGGTCAACATCATGGATAAAGTAAAGCATATTAGGTGTTTATTGGCATGGTGACCACGGGGTATGTTACAAATGGTATGAGAGCTTAAGTTCAAACATTTCAGCCTATAGGTCAATCTGCCTCTCTAGGATATGAATAAGTTTCGGGTCCTAAATTTGGCCTTATGCTACCAATAAGTTTAATGGAGGGTTTGAGTTATAAGTGCCAAATATATAAGAATCCATGAAAGTTGAAATTAAAACTTAAGATGATCTATGGAAGGAGGATTTTATAGCAACAAAATATATAATATAGTGTATATTGTATACATATTAATATTATATTGATTACTCGAAATCAAAGGTAATTATGACTAAGGTTGTTTGAGATAATGGATATTTAATAAAAAGTGGAGTCGTGGATGAAAAGCATGGAAGAAAAGGTTTTACAATGAGAATAGAGCATGCAACGAAGCACTGTGGTTCACAGCTCGTGATATGCTACTGCCTGTAGCCGATTATTCTCCAACCATCAGGCCATGAAACTAGCCTTAGACCACCATACCAAGTGTGACTATCAGCCAATGAAAAGTATCACGTCATGTTGTTGATCAGATACGTGGGGCTGGGGCCTTCTCTGAACATGATACTTATTAATGGAGGGTCTGGGTTATAAGTGCCAAATATTTAAGAATCCATCTAAGGTTAAAATTAAATCTTAAGATGACCTATGGAAGGAGGATTTTACAGCAACAACATATATAATATAGTGTATATTGTATACATATTAATATTATATTCATTACTTGAAATCAAAGGTAATTATGAATAAGGTTGTTTGAGATAATCGATATTTAATAAGAGTGGAGTCGTTGATGAAAAGCATGGGAGAAAAGGTTTTACAATGAGAATAGAGCATGCAACGAATATAAAAGAATCTATTGTTGCTCTTTCCTCTGTGCCTGGTTCAACAAAAAGTGTTTTATGCCCAACTGTGGTTATGGAAATAAATTTAAAGCGAAAAGTTAAATGTTTTCTCACCCTGCAGTTCACAATATTTTGCTAAAAGCCACAAAATCCTTAACACTATTATTTTCCTTTTCGAACTTATCCATGGATCTGGAAGCATACGTTAGAGTTCGACCTTATCCACTAATCCAAAGAGGTTCGAATTTCTTCGATCCCCAAAGCCAATTTTTTGGCTTGCGTTATCGTCGGATATAGAAATGCTTATCCACTAACTTGCTGATCGAACTGCATTAAAAGTTGCTGGTTCAATAAGGTTGTCATCTTTCCACTTTCGCCAAAGATTAACTTCCACCCTCAGATCATTCGTCGTCTCATCATATGCGTGCACCTGTGTATTAAAAGCCATGGTCATATCTTAGATGGCGTTGATATATCAATACTTGGCATATATGAGTGTCTGCTACCAGTGCGTATTGGACCAGTATTTATATGGGGCGACACCAAAGGATGGTAATAAGTTGGTAAAAACATGAAGCATGGTTGTTGGGGACTGAGAATTGTTGGTATTTGTGTCGTTTCCATTTTCGCATTGCCTCTTTAATATAAATGCAATACACGCCCCTTCCAAAGTCATTTGCAATAATCTGATCCCAAATCCAAATGTCTAATAAGTCCACACTTCCTTCAATCAAAATCTTCCTGAAATTACGAATACCATCTGGGAATTTTCCCCTTACCATCCATTGCTCCATGTTACACTTCTCAAAAGGCCAGCCTTATCATCATGCGGGTGAGTTTGACTTCCATTCCACATTGATAAGTAATAAGATAAGGCATAGAATTGCAGGAAGGAATATATCATGGCACCACTCTATGCAAAGCATGGAAGGAGGAAAGGAGATGACTTCAGTTCCCACCAAGGGGAGTGAAGCACACTTGCTTGAAGCTCGCGTTCAATGTAGTGGCGATTAATTGCTTTGTAATATTTTTCGTGGCATTGTCGAAGAGGTGATTTTACAAGGAATATAAGGTTCCGATCAATGTCTAAGGATTTCTACATTGAAAAATAGGCAGCAATGGTAGTACTATGCACATGTCCCAATATCAGTGATCAACTGTTTAAAATCATCCAGTGTGCCAGGCCAGGCATTTTCTACCTACTGCGTAGCCATGCATAATTTCATATTTATGTGTAAAAAATACCAGATTCTGCTAGGAGGGGAGGGGAGGCCATGAAGGATATCGTTGTGCAACACTGCCTTTACAAAACCTAATGTCTTGGTGTTTTTTTGGATTGAATTCTTCCTTTAAGTCGTGCACCTCATTTGTTGATGGAAACCAATAATCATGTAATGTGAAGAACCTTACGGTGATATAGTGGAATTGAGAGTAATACAATTAAATAAAACTAACAACCATGAGCATGGTGATTAGTTTCCATAAGTAGAAATTGACAAATTGGTCACTGCCTTATTAAACTTAATTACTAAGTATTAATTACTAAGTATCAGGAATTATGTGAAAGGTAAATTTTATGTCATATGAAACTTCAGTTATTGTTAAATTCCTTGGGGACGCATAAGAACTCTATAACATGTGGCTTAAAATATTTATGATAAAACTTGTTTTAAATAGGTATAATTATTGTATTAAAAGATTGGCTAAAGAATTATTCTGGCATTGTCATCATGGATTGTAAATATGCAATGTAGAGGAGGAGAATTAAGCAATTGGGTAATCATTGTAAAGCATGGTCATTCTATTAATAAGATAGTAAATATTGATAACAAATAATGCTTTAAGAAGAATATATATATCATTGAGGAATGAAAACATTAAAATAATAAATGTCTCCGCATAAGAGGAGTAAAAATCTATAACCATCGTTAGAAATGATAATCGATATGAAGGTTATGAATAAATGATGGTGGTGAATATGCGTTTTCAAAAGTATAGTGAATTGATGGATTTCAGTGATATGATTATCATATCATTTTACTCATATTAAAATTATAATATGAGTACCTAGATTAATGAGATACAAACTAATTGAGGTAAATTAGTAATGTGGTGGACACCTTATTCTACTCATATAAAAATTCCAATTACGAGTTGTATGATTTTTTTAAGGAAATAAAGTTATGTTTAAAAGATCCTAACAAAGGATGAGATATGAAGAAGGAAATGTTAAACTCTAGTAAGGTTACTCACAAACAAAAAGAGATAAAATATCAAGTGTTTCCTTTCATAGATCATGGACAACATGAAAAAAAAAACTAAACTAAAAGTATATAAAAGGAAAGTATATACCTAATCAAATAAGAGACCGAGGACATACTATACACAGTAACAAAATTTTCTTTTTAGTTAGGTGGGTTCCACCCTAGAATTAGTTCTAAGGTGTTATGGAAGGATATCTAATTTTAAAAGTTCACATAAAATAGTGTGAAGTTCTTAAAGGACATGACTATGTAATTGTACAAATTGTCTTTCAAATTAATGTTTTGATTACTTCATCTATATGTAATGATGCAATTCATTTTGGAATGTGATTAATTATTCAGTTAAGGGAAAATGCTACTAAAGGTAACTTAACCTTACCAAGTTATTATATTTCGTGACATATGCATCCTTCATTGGATATGCATAGTTAGACCTACAAGTGTCTTTGAGTAAAACAATATATAAACCATCGTAAATAATAAGAATAACAATTTGTATTTTAAAATATGAATTGAACTAGGGTCAAAGTGTGAAGAACAGGCACACATACAAAACAAATTATTTTATGTAGGAAGACATCGTACATTACTAATTGTATGACCTTCATAAGGAAGTCGATGGGAATGAGACCAAAGGTACATCTAGTGTAAATACATAATGGGAGTAAAGAAGAAAATCCTGGGTTGATAGCAGAAGGACAGTGTTAAGATTAAGAGCACCTTCCCAATAGTTCACTCAAATTCTAATATGTGAAACTTTGCGACTTAAGATGTACCTTAATGTCCATGTCCATCCAAATATAAATTGGGTTCTATGGGTAACATCTCACAAACATGAACCTTTCCAATCTGAAAAATGAATTGACATCTTACAAATGTACTAATTGTGTGAAGTAATAAGAGTAAAATGATATGTGTGCTTCTACTTTATATAAACAAAGTATATATGATGGTGCTTAGTGCTTTAGACAAATCTCAAGCATCTTGCTTTTATACACTAGATTCAGAACATGACCTCGAATTAGTAAACAAAGAATTGGTAAACCAAAAGGTTTTGCATAATTATGGCTCATGATGATATAAATATCTGATGTTAGTAGTAAAATAACACATGCATTAAGTACGATAACAGAAATGATAACAAGTTATGCAATATATCGTTTCTAAAGTAATATGATGACTAAATGATACTAGTAGTCTAGATTGTGAATACAATTGGTTCAATAAAATGTTGTCCAACAATATATTCAAATAGATTCAACAATCATACAAATTGAAGTACATATTTTGTATCACTAATTCCTATCAAGAAATATTGGGAATTTTCCTGACATTTTGCATTGATAATGATGTCTGGGATGAATAGGACAATATAATAATTATGGAAGGAATTCATGTTAATCAATTGGATAACTGGTCTCTTTGTTCATGGATGACTTAAGGTTAAAAAGGGTTGTTAACATGTAAATACCCTAGGATCACACCTCGGTACACATAGTGCCTGAAAACTTGAAGGGTGTGGAATTGAAAACATTGTAGCTTCATTATAACTCATGAAGAGGAAAGGAGTTATACCTACACTAAATTATTCAGGGCCAACGAGCTATTTAAAGGGGTGTAAAAAGAGTATATGAGATAACTATTTAAGTATGGAGTACTATTAAGTACCAAATGATCATTTCTTGGTTAAAGATAAAGTTATGTGTCAAAGTCAATAGTCTATTGTAGGATTAAGCGGAAGTCATATTCCATTGTTGTTAAAAACTTGTCTGGGTGACATATTTAATCCCAAAACTCAAAGTTATGGATATGATAATGTTATAGTATGCATGACTACTCTTATGATACTATTTTTTTGATGTTGTACAGCAACCACACGACACACAAAAAATTAATTGCTAAAAAAAGGAACTTGAATAATTTGACATAAGTATTTTCACTGGTTGCAGAAGATGAACAGGCCTAGGTAATTCCTTCTTCTCCTAGCAATAAACTGAGCACAGTTTGTTCCACTTACATAAAGGTAATATAAATAAATGGAATTTTTGGCATAATACTAACATGGCTAGAAACACGTGGATGAAGTATATGTTGTCCAGGTGATGCTATGGACATTCGTATGGTGTACCCGTGGTACATATGGTACTATGCACAAGCGGTACATATGATGCCAATATGAATATATGTATTTCATAATAATATATGACATGTTTAGTTGTGCTGTGAAATATACACTATTTGAAGGTATGCTTGAGGACACTCGGTCATTTTCTGATATGGAAACCAACCTAGAATGCGTACAAAGGAAAGAAGCCAAGTGATTAAAGGATAAGTAACAATGGTTTATTTTTACTTTTTATGCATGTGATTATGATCTATCTCGATTATGGGTGATCTATAATTGATGAGTACATATGATTATGATGGTTATGTGTGAGCTAACCTGATATGATATTTTTTACATATGATGGGGAAAATGTAGTAGGTGACTTGTTGTATGCAGTGAAATTGTAGGAAGTACGTGTTCGATGAAAGCACAAAAGGGTTGGAAGAGTGCATAGGAAGAATATGCATTTCTTCAAACACAACAAATGGTGGGAAACATAATTCAAGGCTATTCACATAGTATTACTATATATTATATTATTATATTAACTATGGTAAACATAGTTGAGTTTCTACATCTAAAATCCCTCACAAAATTGGTTGAAACCCATGTTACAAGTAGCGATGGAAGGAAATTTATGGGAGAACTCATTTTGGAATCGATATATTTCTATCAGATTATCTGCATCATATGGCATGGCCATGGGGGGTTGTGAATTTGGAAACAACTACCTGTGAATGAGGAAATAACATTATAAGATGTAGTAATACACTGAGGACGGTGTAAATTTAAGGGGGGGAGTATGTAACACCTCTCCCCTGTGTGTAAAACTTTGGAAACCTAAGATGAGAAAATCTAGGTCTCATGTGTAATAGGAAAAGTAAATATGTTATGAAATAAATTAATTAATTAATCACTTGGGAAAGCAAGACACGAAGAGATGAGACTCTTGCCAAATCCCACTGGTGAGTGGGAAAGGATAATTCTTTCATGATAAAGCTTCTAGATTCAATTCTATATAAGCTGGATGGATTGGAGATACATATCCATGGAGAAAACATAAAATATCTGTGGGAGAGAAAGGCAAGATTTTATGAGGAAAAGCCTCGTGAGAGAGAAAGGTGATCTTTTCTGGGAAAAGCCTAAGCAAATGGATAAAGAAAAGATCCAAAAAAGTGGTACACCACTAATGGAAATCATATCATGAAAGAGGGTATTAAATACCCATTACATACATCAACAAGAGGTAGTTGATCAATGGAAAGAACCTCAGCTCATGGGTGAACTAGAAGAATCAGTTCTAGGTTGGGTGGCGGTGCTCGGTTTTCGAAGTGACATTCATTGAGATAGTTCGGTTTTGCATAGGATGTTATGTATGTTGGTTCCTTACCCTTCATGTTGTAAATCCATTTAGCCTATGAGAGAAATTTCTTAAGTTTTCCTAGCTATGATATGATTGAATGAATTTCATGCGACCATTATGTATCCGTAGATTGCATGTGTTAATGGAAGTTAGAAGATGATTATATATGGATGCATGTGACAATTACATAACTATAATCCAAGTTACATTTAGTGAAAGAACATAATATGCGGGTTTTATTCAATAACTATTATCACATGTTTAAAATTATGTGCTATCTCGGTTGTTAGGATGGTGAATAAATATCCATGAGATATTATATCTATATATATATATATATATATATATATATATATAATATATATATATATATTATATATATATATATAATATATATATATAATATATATATATATATATATATATATATATATATATATATATATTATATATATATATATATATATATATATATGTTCTAATGCTTGAAATTGTATCGCGTAAGATCTAGGTTAACTAGGCTATGTAATATGCACTATGGAGTGAATTGCATCTACTGAAGCTTGTACTACATAAGATATATTTCAGTATTCTTTCAATTATGTCGTAGGATTATGAAAATGATATATGGAAAATTATAGGTAAAATATGTATATGTTAATGATTCCATTAACACTTGTACGAACCCAGGAATCTACTAAAATTTTGAATCATGTTGAATGCCATGATTTATTCTCTCCTCCTAGTTGTAATGTATACACATAGAAATGTTGAAGGGTTTATTACTACAATAATAAATAAGTCTATTAAGTTAAACTAAAGATCCACATCATGGATTAATTAAGCATAGTAGGTGGTTAGTGGCATGGTGCCCAACGAGTATGTTACAATAAGACACAATTGTTTCCTATTAATACTTCTATTTGTTATTTAGTTACTAATCATTTTCTAGAAATTGCATGCATTAACTTGTTTAGAATGGATAATCCTATTCTTTTTAGTTTATAGATCTCACTTACTACCATACTCTATTAGATAAAGAGAAATAAGTACCTGTTCGATCGATTTGGGTGTTGTATTATATTAGTTATGTACTTCACCACTAGCTTAAATTGGAAAACTGGCTCGCACTGAGATTCAATTCTTCCCTATACAGTAGAAGAGTTTTTTGTAGAGGTATATGTTCTGATTCCGGTAGTCAATTTACTATTGGCCTACTCAGATTCAACAATTTCTACCTACCATGTCTTCCTCCCATTATTTTCTCTGGCGATTTCCTACAACCCCTGTAAATATCTCAAATGCATAGCCCCCTCACCTACTTCATATGCAGAATTGTCTATGGACATAAAACCCACACTTAGTAGGAACTAGATTCTAGTATTATCACACCCTTATATTGTGTTGAGCTTGACTATTTAAACTTTGGTTCCTCCTCATCCTTTTGGCTCATTATTCTCATGAGGACTACACCCTCTCTTACTACTCAATAATTTTTTTTTTGATAAATTATCTGCACCTTAACCATACTAGCTAATTCCATGCAATTGATTTAATCTAATAATACATGATATTAGTGGAATCATTTTTCACACCCAGGATATTTTATAATTACCACACACACATATCATAGCTGTAGAATAAGTATTTAAACAACTAAATTTGTTATCATAGGGCACTTGAATGTTAGCTATAAAATCAACCTATGAGTAACTATATTTATTATCATAGCGTATATACATACTAATTGTAGAAACCAGTTTGTAGGTAGCTAAATTCATCATCTCATCATACATGCATAGTATCTGTAGAATTCAATCTGTAAATACCTAGATATTCCTTCATAGAATACATGAATAATTGTTGTATAATATAATTTATAAGCAGATAAATTTATAATGACGAATTATATTTATCTTAGTCGTAACATCAATTCTCGCATAACTGAGTGTATATTAACAACATTTCCACACATTTACCTACATTAAGAAAATACAATAGAATAACAGACAGTCTAACTAGTGTCATCATGAAGGAAAACACTTGAGAATATTAGACCTTAATCAGCAAACCTTAAAATGACTTCCTCCAATTCACCCCCGCACTGAGATACACTTGCCAGGGTATCAACAACCCCTATGGATCACTTCAATATGTACTTTATACCTTTCTTCCATGATTGATTTTCTTGCAACGACATCCCGCTTTTGTGCTCCTCCATGTCCACTTACATTGGCTTTTCTAGAAAAGACATATTTTATCTCTCGCTACATTTTGTTCTTATCCAAGCTTAGAATATTTCCCTAGATAAGTGATTCAATTGATTTTCTCACCTAGCCAATAAACCTTATCTAAAGTATTTATTGTGGGAGATTTATCTCAATCTCATTTACTAATGAGGTTTCTGTTTTTCTCTCTTTGGAAATAATCTCATACTCAGGTGTCTCATTCCAAAGTTCTTTCAATCCAATTATTTTTTTATTAATAAAATTACTTATTTACATAGGAATTTCAATTTATTTCATGGCTTTTTTCCATTCACACTAACATAACTTAGTCTAAACAAAGAAACCCCATTACAACAATGGAGGGGTATTACATTTGTGCCCAACTAATAACCTACATATTTCATACATCTATGCAACTATCATTAAATCAATATTGAATTTTGTGCCCAACTAATAACTTGAAATATGTTCAAAACATATTAATTTCCAAGTACCCAAAACATATCATCTAAATGAATCAGTCTAAAAAATATTAATGGAACTGTTCACTTTTACGTCGATTCTAAATGTATATGCTCCTTTTAAAGAAAATTGCACTAAATTTTTATAATATAATTCATAATACATATCCCATATTAGCATATGTCTAAAATACTTTAATATCTCCCAATCCCTCGAACCTACCATTGTGAAAAGCATAGTAATATATATTCCTTTGTGGTTTGTTGTGTCTTTCTTTTGATAACCGATTAGTATCTAAATTATGTTCCCATTAACAATGAGTGAATGTTATACAGAGAATGTTCTTATTCCATTCATAAGTTATTTTTAATTTAGAGCAGGAGAGAGATATCTAGTTCCTTCAATATTTAATATGGAATTGACATATAACATTTAAAAAAATACTAACAACAAAAATAATTTAATGTATACTCACACAAATAGATAGATAAATAGATAGATAATTAAATAGATAAACACACATGTAACATTTTAAAAATTATCAATAAGAAAAATAATTCAATGTATGTGTGTGTGTGCATGTGTAGAGAGAGAGAGGGAGAGATTATATCATTTGGATATATGTTTTCTATGTCAATTGAATATAGAATGAATTACATATCATATAATATTAATAATATTATTTTCACAAGACATTTGTTGTGAAATAATTACATATCTCCCTCATACTAAAAATATTTATTTTTTCTTTTAATTATTGTACCTCCGTATATAAATTTGTTGTAAAATATCTTGTATCAGGTGTTTTTCAAGAGAGAGGAGGGGGGTGGGTTGTCACCACCCCACCTGACTAATCTTGCAAGGGATGTGGAAACACACACTCCATGAAGCTTAATTCACTTGGCATGAGGTGAGCATAGTCATTAATTTGTAGTTATGGTAATATAAAGCCATATAGAGGGTGGGTAGGATTGTTCATAAACTCCAGATCTATCAAGCACCAAGAGGGACCAAATCTCTCAATATGAAAATGTTAGGTCACTATACTACTATTGTAAGCTCTTATTGTCATTAGTGCAACCCCCTTATTATATTGTTGTCCCCATGTAGTCCCCATATTGTAATTACTGTGCCCCATAGAAGCCCACTATTGTTATTATTGTGCCCTTACATTATTATTGTTATGTTGGCTTTGATTATATTATAACCCCTTAGACTCCTATATATAGAAATGAGGTCTTTTCATTTGTATCATCGAATAATTTTTCATTTTTATAATGTAAATGAGGTTTCCCCCTCGAAGAGGCCAATTCATAAGTCGTTGATCTATCTTTTCTATCTTTCTGTGAGCTGGTTTCATAACCTTTGGTATCAGAGCTTTGGATTCTAGGGTTTCGCTGCTCCAAACAGGTCATCATGAGATCTTCATTATAATTGTTTTTTTGATATGTTTCAAAAGCTAAAAAAACAAAACCATTTGAGCCGAAGTCTCACTGAACCTCGGGTCCAAATTTCAAATCTTGTCTCACTATATTTACGGAGATATTGATCCGAATGGAAAATGGCATCAACCCATGGTATTCATCCGCCCATGTTATTCATTCACCCATGGAATTTACCCATGGTATTGTAAGTGGCATCCACCCATGGTATTTATCCACCCATGGTAGTGTAAGTGACATCCACCCATGGTATTTATCCACCCATGGTATTTTGCCATGGTATTATGACATCCACCCATGGTATTCATTCACCCATGGTACTTTCCCATGGTATTGTGACATCCACCCATGGTATTCATTCACCTATGGAATTGATCCATGGTATTTTGACATCCACCCATGGTATTCATTCACCCATGGAATTAACCTGTTGTATTGTGAAATCCACCCATCGTATTCATTCACCCATGGAATTGACATGCAGAATTGTAACTCAAAAATACTATAAGTAACAAGTCCCATTTTGTAAAAGGACAGATTGTCCACCACAATGTAGTCCTTACAGTTATTATCTATTTTAATAAAAAAATTACTTGTGGTTTTTTTTATTGGGTATTCTACTCCTTTTCTTCTGGAAATTTCAATTTTCCAGATGTTGGGGGCCTGCCCCCCAAGATCCATTTCAATCTTTTAGATCTTGACGACCTCCCCCCAAGATCTGGATCAGTGGTATCAAAGCAGGTTGTGATTCCTTGGGAATAAGTGTTTCATGCATATTTTAGTTTAAATTTTTTGCAGAAATATTCAACAAACTTCCAACATGCGGTGCAACCTCCACTGAGCACTTTCTTGGGCCAGGCAGGAAGAATTTTTCTTTTTTCACTTTTTTGCATGATTTGTTTTGGGCGATGAGTTTTCAGATCATATCTAAAATATTCAATGCAATATTTACAAAAACAAAAAACAGATCTGGATTCCTTGCGAAAAAATTACCAAAATTAAAAAAAAAATGGTTGAATCAGAGTCTAGATAAGGGAGATATCGTTGATTTAAAATCAGCTATGTTTTAGAATTATTTTCTGACAACAACTACTGGATGGAGGCTCTCCTATCATTTTTTGAATTTTTGTGTTCATAATTTCAGAAATAGGATTATAGATCTGATCTACTCCTAAAAGATCACACAATTTCAAAAAAAATGGGTCAAATCGGAGTTTGAACTTGGGAGATATCATTGATTTAAAATCAACTATTTTTTTAACTTTTTTTGTGGCGGTAGATAGATCTAGAGTGTCCAGATATGGATTTCCAACACAAGGAAGATGAGAAATGGTCCTTCTACTTCCAAAAACAGGTTATAATGAATATTATCAGTTATATTGACCGAGTTATGTCCATTTTAATTCTGGAGCAACATTCAAAGTGGGTTCCCGATTGAGACGTGCCCTCCCAACCCATTTTAGTAGGCACCTTCTTTACATTCATCAGTTTCAGCATAGCAGCATTCGGCTTGGGTTATTTGGAGATTTACCCTCCCACCCCAAGCTATGTAGGCACCTGCTACTTCACCAACAACCAACATCACAATTATGGGTCAACCGCGCAATATCCTTGTCATTGAAGTCCATTTGCTAGGCTGCACACTATTAGTATCAAAGTTGGTCACAAGCATCACAGGGTATCTCTATCCTCATATATTTGTTTTTCATGGTTATGGTTCATCCACAAACCCACACTTCATCGAAGTCCATTTTCTATGTTGCACACTGTCGGTATCATAGTTGGTGATAAGCATTACAGGGTATCTCTACACTCGAATCTTCATTCATCATTGTTATGGATCATCCACAAAACCACACTTCGTTGAAGTCCATTTGACATGCCGCACGTTGTCAGTATCACAGTTGGTCACAATTATTGCACAATATCTTTATCTTAACATCCTCGCTCATCATCGTTATGGGTTAACCACATAAAACCCTTCTCTTCAGTGCCTGTTCATATTCAACAAAGGCTTCGCAGGAGGGAAATTCACACAGTGGGAATCATTGCTTCTTAAGGAGGGAGGAATGATCCAAATGGATAATGGCATCAACCCATGGTATTCATCCACCCATGGAATTTACCCATGGTATTGTAAGTGGCATCCACCCATGGTATTGTAAGTGACATCCACCCATGGTATTTATCCACCCTTGGTATTTGCCCATGGAATTGTGACATCCACCAATGGTATTCACTCACCCATGGTATTTTTCCATGGTATTGTGAAATCCACCCATGATATTCATTCACCCATGGAATTGACCTATGTAATTGTGACATCCACCCATGGTATTCATTCAGCCATGAAATTGACCCATTGTATTGTAGCTGAAAAATACTATAAATAACAAATCGTATTTTGTAAAAGGACAGGTTGTGCACCATAATGTAGTCCTTACAGTTATTATCTATTTTAATAAAAAAAATCTTTATAGTTTTATTTATTGTGCATTCTACTCTTTTTCTTTTGGCAATTTAAAATTTTTAGATCTTGGGAGCCTCCCCCTCAAGATCCATTTCAATATTTTAGATCTTGAGGGCCTCCCCCCAAGATGTGGATTAGATATGATTTGAGGAAATTAGGATTATTGCAAGATGTAGAATTCCATATCAAACAGGCCATCATGGAATTTTCGCTATAATTTGTTTTCTACAAAGTTACAAATTCTAAGCTTCAAACCCATTCGAGCCAAAATCTTGATGAAGCTTGGACTCGAATTTCAGATCCTAATTCTCTATATTTTTAGAGATACAGTCGAAGACATTTAGGATTTTGCAACATCCCGAATTACATCCCAAACATGTGACCATGGAAAATTCATCATAACTTTCTGTGTGAGCATCAGATTGAAGTTTCGTAAAAAGGTACAGAAAGAGTGCAACCTGTAGATATCTAGGTATTAGTTTTACATCTGATGGTCTAAATAGTGACAGATCGAACTTCCTACAAGTTTTCTCTTCTAAAAATGTATATAATCAGGATATCTCTGGAGATTGTACATAAATATTTCTTGGAGAATACAATTTTGATCAGAATGGTGGCATTGGAAAGAGGACACAGAGGGCTACTGGAGGTCATAATTTTAGAACTAGGAGATCCAAAATTACAAAGCTACAGTTGTTTCAATATCGAGCTCCTAAAATCAAGAAAAGGCAATATGAGGAAGTTTGATGGCAAGGATCTGGTAAATTGGATACTACAGATGGAGCAATATTTTTATCTACAAGAGGTGAAACTGTTACAAAAGGTATGTATTGCATCTTTATATTTAGAACTGAATCAATTTTTATGATATGAAGGGCTCTGTCCTTGTAAAACACTTATCACGTGGTCAATTTTCACAGAGGAAACGATAGCACATTATGAGGATACAAAGAGAAACAACTTCTTTAGCCAATTGATAAATCTCAAATGAAAGTGTTCAATGGCACAACACATTGAGTACTTTCAAAAATTGAATATAAGGGTAAATGATTTTCCATAGAAGAAAAGGATTGATGTCTTCATAGGGACTTTAAAGGATAACATTCAACATGAGGTTCATATTTGGGAATCTGATTCATTTGAGAAGCCATTCAGGTTGGCAAGAAAAATTGAAAGCGGAATTATGGAAACAAGGAGTCCCACCACTCAAAAATATAAATATGGAAATGTTTTTTCTCCTAGCCTTCTACAACCTACAAGGTTTACACCACAAAAATTCGATGAAAAAAGAGAAAATGGGCTTTGTTACATTTGTGATAGCAAATACACTAAAGGTCATAAGTGTGGTGAGAAGAAATTATTTTACATAGATTGTGAAGAGGAGGAAGAAAACGATCAAGAAACATCAAAAGAGGAGGATATGTATGAAGAACCAACCCCAGAGAAAGAAGAAATTAATCCAAAAATATATTGTAAAGTATTGGAAAGAATTACCACTCCTCAAACTCTCAAGATAGAAGGACATATCAAGAAGAAAAATGTTCAAGAAGTGAAAGATCACATCGAGAAAGAAGAAATGAATCGGACCATATCTTGTAATGCATTGGCCAGAATTACCACTCCTCAAACTATCAAGATAGAAGAACATATCAGGAGAAAAAGGTAATAGTGTTGATTGATTCGGGCAGTACCCATAATTTTATTCATTGTAAGATAACCAAGGAATTGAATTTCTTACTATATCCAACATGAGAGTGTCAAGTGATGGTTGCAAGTGGAGGGACCATAAATTGCTCTAGAAAGTGCCATAATATCAAGCTATCCATGGGAGAATATGTAATTAATAGCCCAATGATTTCCATTCCAATGGATGGTGTTGATGTTGTATGAGTCCAATGGCTACAATCCTTGGGTGCAATAGCTTTTAATTTTCAAGGAATTTTCATGAAATTCCTTTCGGAAGGAAAGGAAGCTGAATTAAGGGGTATCACAGGGAAATCGAGATATATAACCATCTCTAAGAGAATGAAAAAGCTTCTAAAGAAATAAAAATGAGGCATAATTGCACAATTATGTTCACTAGAGGTTCCCACATTGAAATAATCTATTTCTCCAGATCTCCAAAAATTCTTGGACAATCATTCCAATGTATTTGAGTCTCCCAAAGGCCTCCCACCTATTCGTTGTCATGATAGCTCTATTCATTTGATTTCAGGAAGTTTTCCTCCAAACATTAGTCATTACAGATATGCATATGCGGGAAAGAGTGAAATTGAACATATGGTTGCAGAAATCCTAGAGGCTCGTATAATTCAACCTAGTCAAAGTTCTTTCTCTACTCTAGTAGTATTGATGCACAAGAAGGATGGGTCATGGTGCATGTGTCTAGGTTATAGAGAGCTCACAAAATCACTATTAAAGATAAATTTCCCATTCCTATCATTGACGAATTATTGGATGAATTGCATAGATTAATTTACTTCACCAAGTTGGATCTTCGTTCACGATATCATCAAATAAGAATGAAGTAACTGAAGACGTTACGAAAACAACATTATTGCAGAAAGATTCATTTTCATGGACACCAGAAAAAACAAAGGCCTTTGAACATCTTAAAGAGGCAATGTGCCAAGCACCGGTCTTAGCAATGCCAGACTTCACAAAAACCTTTGTTGTGGAATATCATGCATCAAGAAATGGAATTGGTGATGATTTAATGCAGGAAGAAAGACTCATTACTTTTGAAAGTCGTCCAATTGAAGGAAAGTATTTACACAAAGCTATTTATGAGAATGAAATGTTGGCAAGACTACATGCACTTAAGAAATGGTGACCTTACATAATGAGAAGATTCCAGTTCAAACAATATAGCCAGAACTTAACAAGGAAAGAAAAATCATATTGAAACCTAGAGCATTCACAGAAGTAAGAACCCAACATCTATGAAATCGATCAATTTTAGAGTATCTCATCAAGTGGAAAAACTTACCCGCTGAAAATTCCACATGGGAGGACAAGAATTTTATAGAGAAGCATTCAGAACTACTCAAGTGTTGACGAAAACACTTTTTAAAGGACAGGGGCATGTTAGGTCCCTATACTATTAGTGTAACCCCTTATTTTTATTAGTGTAACCCCCTTATTAAATTGTTATGCCCATGTAGTCCTAATATTGTTATTATTGTTCCCCATAGAAGCCCATTATTGTTATTATTGTGCCCTTACATTATTATTTTTATGTCGGCTCTGATTATATTATGACCCCTTAGACTCCTATATATATAAAGGAGGTCTTGTCATTTGTATCATCCTAAAATTGTTCATTTGTTTAATGTAAAGGAGGTTTCCCCCTCGAAGAGGCTAATGTCTAAGGCATATATCTATATTTTCTATCTTTTTGTGAGTTGGTTTCATAACAGAAAACCTCTTTCTGAGTGAAAAGCTTGCGTTGTACATAGTGTTTTCTTTGATGACAATAAGTGGTGTTAATGTCAAATTGGATGTTAAAGACAGGAGTGGTT
Organism: Pinus taeda; assembly: GCA_000404065.3. Lineage (NCBI taxonomy): Eukaryota > Viridiplantae > Streptophyta > Pinopsida > Pinales > Pinaceae > Pinus > Pinus taeda. Next base: position 102,814 of record APFE031027524.1, on the reverse strand, counting down.
ACATTCATGAATATGAAAAGGTAGTATGACAGCTAAATATCTTGTGTGCTCTCATCAAGTGAAGTCAAAAGAGGCATGGATTTTATTGAGTTTTTTAGAAGGTTATTATTCTCTATTAATATTATGAACATCATGGTCGGGTATTGTTGGTCTACACCTTTCCAATGGTATATCCCACTCGACACCTAGTGAATGAGAATTTATAGCTATTTGAAAATAAGCACTTGCAAATGACCAAATATATAGGAAAAAATTCCACCAACATCAATATGGTAAACAATGTACAAATTCCAAATAGATCCATCCCTCGCCAATTAAATCCATTGCGGATGGTGGCTAGATGTGAATTAAGTTTAAAGTTGTTAATGATTGCACACATGGCTCTCATTGAACTATGGATGTATTTCAACATGTGCACTAGTTAATCACCCTGCCACAATGGACAATCTCATGATCACAGGAGGTATTGCTTGGTTGGATGGTTTGGAAGTGACATGGCATCCTACATAGTCATCCAGATGTAGTAGAAATGATAACATGTGGCAAAGTATGATTAAATGATTTGGTAGTGACATGGCCCCTCAGCACAATCATCCATGACATAACAGTAAGGATGATGTGGTGCATTTTGGTTGGATGAGGTGGCATCAATAGGTGACAAGATGCCTTAAGGGGATTCCATGTGATATGCCCAAATGGAAATTTATGGTTATTAAAATGATTAAAAATGGGTGACATGTGGCACCCCTCATTGGTTGCCACATGATATGATGATCTCATCTTGACATCATCATGTGGGTGACCATAATCCCCAGGGAAGGGTCACATAGCTTGGTCATATTTTCAGAAGGAATGAGTGCTAAAGTCACATGGAATGATCATATTGAGTTTGGCCACATCATTGGCATTGGGGAAGTGTTAAAGCCCTAGGCTTAATCAAAAACATTGTATTGAACAAAGATAACATTATGCATTCACGAACCCCGATGCTAGTTCTTGAAACCACAAGTCCATGTTCTTGTATATTAATATACCATTATATGACTCCATCATAACACACAATTTGAAAAACGATATGGAAGTGAATAATTTTTTATTGAGATCCATGGATTAATCGGTTCATATGGTTACTTGTCATGGCCAAGCTTGAGGGAAAAATATATAATAGTAGTATTCATGCTTTGATTGGAAATGGTTTGATACTTTTAACATTTTGTTTGGCGATTAGGATTGTGGATGAGCTCTATAGCAATGGCGCGATTTTTATGTATGGTTTCAAGTGTTCAAACATTGTGTTTGGTGATTAGGATCGAAGGTGAGCTCTGCAGTAGTGGCATGTTTGTTTCATTTTGTTATGATCAATGACAATTTTCAAATTAGAAAATTCTTATGTTCTAGTCGTTTCTCTGCGAGTTGAAAAATTATATTTATATATGCAAGATTATTTATAGGGTTTCTATTACAATCTTTCTTTTATTTTAAAATTAAACAGAAATACGATTCTCTGTAAATACTTGGAACAAACATAAGTTACATATATAGAGTAACATAATCAATAGCACAAAGCTTAAGACAGAAGGCCTCACATCAAACCCGAGGTTAGGGTTTTGTTTCCATTTGGAGTCCTTTGAGTATACAATTAAAGTGTTCGAGCCTAGAAGAAAACAATGCAATCGTAAGCAAGAAACCCAAATATAGGACTAAGGTTAGCTGCTTGCGACCACAATGAGAACAATGAGAACACACTAGAACAAATTGGGGTACTTGCGACCACAATGAGAACAAATGAGAAATAATATTGGTGACGAGTCTCCCTCTCACCGAAAATAAGCTAATTAAAAGATGTAAATTTAAGTAAACCCTGCTGGAGGAATAAATTTCTTGCCTAAGCATAGCTTGACCACGACGACTCTTCACAATAGGGTATGAAGTCACCCTTACATAGAATTAGAAGAAATAAAACTTAGGTAACAAAAAATAAAAGGAAGAGAGGAGGATAGCATGATAATGGCAAGAAAATTCAAGATAAGAAGAATTTGTAGGTTACCTAAAAACTGTTGATGTGGGGGTTAACCTCAAAAGGAAACCTTGTATCCTCAAAATGAAGTTCAAACCCATGATGATACTGCAACACTCGTTTTTTTATTGCTCATCATCAAGAACAAAAAACAACTAAGAGAAGATTGATTGTAACTAATTAGGTTTGAATCATCACTATGATTACCCTGGTCTTAGAAAAATGTTGGAGAAAAAGAAAATGAGAACACAAAAAAGGAATATTTACCTATACAGTGTGATGTATGTGCTAGAAAAAGAACAATGTAAACTTTGAAACGGGAACTATAAACTCAAAACGGGAACTCTGGCCAAAAAATCCCCAAAAAACATCAAAAACAATGTTAAAAACGAAAAGTGTGTATACTGGAACGATGATTTTATTTTTTAGGGGTCACTTTTGAACATGTTTTAAAAATGGAAACTATGAAATTTATATAAAATTTTCGTGCAAAATATAGCTTCAAAATGAAAAAGTGATGATACTGGAACGATGATTTTTTTTTAGGCTCAATTTTCAAACTTTTTAAAAAATGCTAGTAAAACCAAAATTTTATGTCCCAAACAAAGTTGTTTATGAGGAAAAAAACACATTAATGTTTTTGGTAGAATATCATTTTTCTTTCCTAAGTATAAATTCAACATGTTTTCAACCATTACATGCCATGGTTATTACACCTAAACACAGATGGAAAAATTTACCATATCACATCAAGCACATTTTCCTGATTATCCTTATTTTAATTTTGAGCATGACAAATTCATAGGAGGCCAGGATTTCGCTAAAAAAAGAAACTGGAGTCAAATTACAATGAATCTCCTCTAATGACCCTCGCTAAACTGATCACCCTCTCCATAAAATATGTTCACAAAAAGTTCACAAGGAATCCCAGAAGCAAGTTTCATTTGTTCTAAAGAAACTCAGTTACACCTCAAGAACCTTATTACTCCCTCATAAATTTATTCCCGAGAAATGAAGGTAGGATAACTTCATTTGCTATCAATAAATCCCAAACCTAGATGCCAGAGGACTTTCTCTCAAGAATGAAATAATTGGAAAAAACAAGCAAGTTTCCAGAAGATAACTCTAATGTCAATCACAATCTTAATAATGCATCATTAGTGAAATCATACCCCACATGTAGGGAGAATATGATGAGCCACCTATGACCACTCGATTTACTTTGACTAGAGTATCTCAGGATATAATAATAATCGATTTTAATTTCTTTCCAAACCTTTACAAGAAGGCCACTGTCACTGTCATCTTATGAACCACAATAATAACTTTGATGGCATTTTAAATATAGTTACATGGTATTTTGTTTTTGTCTTATTTTGTTGCAGGTGACTCATGAGGAGCACATGGACGCTAATACAACAATGGGAAACACAACCAAAATGAGCAAACTAAGTTTGGACCTCAATTAACATCAATTACCACTAAGAAAGGATTACATTTATCAAATTCACTGCAAATATCTTAACAACAACATAAAAACATCTCCCTTGGCAACAATTCTAAAAGGTCAATTAGGTCAAGAATTTACACACAATATAAGGAGACACCCCTATTAATATGGTTATTGAGTGCGTTGCTTCCCCCACTATTATCAATTAGATGTTACCCATCCTCATATCTAAATAAAAGAAAAGGGAGAAATAAAATAAATGAAAAGAACCCCAATGGGGGAAGTAACGAGGGATATAAAAACCTTTTATGGGACTATGAACATCTAGTTGGTAGTAAATTCTTATTATTTCATTATGGTGATTACATTGCAGACATAGAAACTCATTAATATTGGAAGAATACTTTTAGAAATCCTTGAGTCATATTTAAGGAGTCAATAATAACCCTAATGAATTCACAACACACCCTATTACCAACTATCTTATATCTGACATTTAGTCATTAATCTGATCCTATATCTATCATTTAGTCATTAATTTGATTATTTTCTTATTATTCAGTTATATAATTATATCATATTATGTTTGATCCTAAATCAAATATTTATCATAGTGAGGAAAAGATACTCCAAACTATACTCACCAAAAACTACAGTAAATAAATGGGAAACCTACATGAATAAAACAAAACTACAATGTAATTTAATTGATCAAAATAAATAAAACTACAATGCAACTTAACTCATCAAAATAAAACAAAACTACCTTGCAATTAGATTGAGACTACACTTACTGAGAAATCAGTAGATGTATGTGTAATCTTTAAAATATCCAAATCGATTTCCCATGTTGTATAATCTATGGGTTTATCCATGAAATTCTCACCATATTCCAAAATCGACAACCAATGGATTTACGAGACTAATAAATCATTGAAATCTATAATTTAAAATATTGAAAATGATACAAAATGTTTTAAAATTGTTTCAATCATAAATATTGCACATAAAATTATATTTCTGACAAATTATCTATGTTTTACATTTAGAATAGCTAGTAAGATAATAAATTTGGTTTTGAGAATTTTTGTATCCATTTATCCACCTACACCATAAATTATATCATACTTAATATACAATGAATTTCCAAAAAATTCCATATTACAAGGAACCATCTAAATTCGACACTACCAAATATTTTAGGTTCATAATAAAATAACATATTTAATATTTACAAAAAGATCTTTAAAAATATACACTAATTACTTATTTATCAAACCATAACATCTATTGATATAAAATTTTGAATATAATACAAAATATTAAACCGTGTAATTTAGTATTTAAGCAAAATCTCAATGAAAAAAGTCTAGAAAAAACAAAATTTTATATTTACTAGGATAATTTAATTATCTTAATTTTTCTCATAGATTTAAATTTGATAAATCTACGCATTATAAATTTATAAATTATATGACTTTTACTTAGCTTTCCAAATTATAAATTTATAAATTCTATATTTTTTACTTCACTTTACAATGACATAATTATCATAGATTTCTACGTATTTCATTTGTTGTAAATTTTTTATGCATAAAACTACATCCATCTGCCATTATCATTTATTAATGTATGCCATTCACAGTAAAATGAATGCTGGAATCCGTAATTGTGATTAAAAAATTGGTTAATATTTAATGATAGCAATAAATGATTTAACGACATTAAATTTACATATTAGTTACTTCAAGCAATGAAACTTATCTCAATATTTTCAAAATTAAAAACATGTTACATTCATTAAAAATTAAAAACATGAAACCTCTCAAATGACCTATTCTCGTGTTTACAAAAAATTGCAATATCAAAACTATATTGTTATTACATTTCCAATAAAAAACACACACACAAAATATTGTCAAACTCAACGTCTGTGGAGAGTCGTGCGATGACGTATATTGTCCATCGAATCCTAAGGGTTTTACAGAAACAAAACACGTGCTTTACGATTTATGCTTTCACAGAAATCCACCAGTACAGTGCATGAACTTCATATTATCATGTTTAACTTGGGAGATCATCTCCATTTCTGATGCATTTCATTTTTCCCATTCGCTTTCATTTCACTGCCTTTCAACTTTTCACTCTTCAATTGTGCCAAACTTCCATATTATCTCTCTTTAAACCACGTTTGGACCATTGTATAATCGGTTAAATATGCGTTTAAGTTTCCATTTTGACCTTTTACCAAAACCACATTTATAATCGGGAAAAAACGTGAATCAGGTGGTGGGGCGATTATGAGAATCGACCCGCCACCCTGCACCAGTGGTGGGCGGGGGAAGGTGGCGGAGGTCGATTTCAGATGCACCACCCGATCTCGAATACTCAATAGCCCGAGTATTTAACGACATTAAATTTACATATTAGTTACTTCAAGCAATGGAACTTATCTCAATATTTTCAAAATTAAAAACATGTTACATTCATTAAAAATTAAAAACATGAAACCTCTCAAGTGACCTATTCTCGTGTTTACGAAAAATTGCAATATCAAAGCTATATTGTTATTACATTTCCAATAAAAGACACACACTCTGTGGAGAGTCATACGATGACGTATATTGTCCATTGAATCCTAAGGATTTTTACAGAAACAAAACACGTGCTTTACGATTTATGCTTTCACGGAAATCCACCAGTATAGTGCATGAACATCATATTATCACGTTTAACTTGGGAGATCATCTCCATTTCTGATGCATTTCATTTTTCCCATTCACTTTCATTTCACTACCTTTCAACTTTTCACTCTTCAATTGTGCCAAGCTTCCATATTATCTCTCTTTAAACCACGTTTGGACCATTGTATAATCGGTTAAATGTGTGTTTAAGTTTGCATTTCGACCTTTTACGAAAACCACATTTATAATCGGGAAAAAACATGAATCAAGTGGTGGGGCGATTCTGAGAATCGACTCGCCACGGCCCTGGCACCAGTGGTGGTGGCGGGGCGGCAGGCTGCGGGTCGATTCTCAGAATCGCCCCACCACCCGATTGCTCGAATACTCTAATAGCCCGAGTATTTTAACGATAGTAAATTTACATATTAGTTACTTCAAGAAATGGAACTTATCTCAATATTTTCAAAATTAAAAACATGTTACATTCATTAAAAATTAAAAACATGAAACCTCTCAAATGACCTATTCTCGTGTTTAAAAAAAATTGCAATATAAAAACTATATTGTAGAAGAAGAAAAGAGAACAGGAAATGGATGTGCGGAGCTCATCGTTTGAAATGTCGTATACATGCACAAAGAACTTTGACCATCAGTGCATGGTTCTGCAAATTATAATACTGATGCTGATGGCGATTGTGATTGTGCATAAACTCTTCCAGGAGCTCCCAAGCGCAATGAAGCTCTAGTCCCTGGATCTTCTAATGTTGTTTCAATGAAATATGAGATAGAACATGTTGATGTCAATCTCAATGTTTCAGGAACCCATCAATGGGATAAAGCTCCAGTCTTTGAATCTCCTGCGGAAATTTGAGGGAAAAAACGTGATTGTCAATCTCAATGTACTAGGAGCCGGAAAAAACGTGAATGTCAATCTCAAAGTACTAGGAGCCCCCCAATGCAATGAAGCTTCATCCTCGGGATCTTTTAATGTTTCAATGAAATATGAGGGAGATGATGTGGATGTCAATCTTAACGTTTCAGAAGTTGATGAAGATCCGTCCTCTTCCTCTTCCAGAGGTGCAACTAAATCAGATGTCATTGACACCATATTACGTAAAGATATTGTGGAAATCGATGGGAAAATAGTGGATGTCAATCTCGATAACTTGGAGCACATATCTGAGCTTTTGAAACTAAGAGAGGAATGTGGTAGCAGGTCCAGATAGAACATCTTTTCGAACACCATAAAAAAATAAAAGAAAAATGTGGTAGCAGGTCCAGATATAACATCTTTTTGAACACCATAAAAACATAAAAGAAATTTGGGCTTTAATATAATTATACTCGACATTCAGTTTTAGTAGCAAGTGATGAACCTCTCATTGAGGACTAATTATACACACCAATTTAGAAGCAAAATCTAATGTTGATGACATTAACTCCTTAAAGTTCTTCAAGTCGGTTCCCCATGACAATATGGCATTTAATTTTTTTGTAGCATGGAACATCATGCCAAGGGAAATTGCTGGGGTTCGATGCTTTTTTATTTCAAAGCATTTCCTAATAAAAAACATGAAATGAATTATATATTTCAAATCCAATATTACAGTAATTATAATACTATAGAATAATATAATTCACAATCTAATTATAATATAATTATGATGGATATGAAAGATTGTGATGTACATCCTCTCTTAGCTTCAAAATCTCATATATGTGCTCCAAAACAATTTTATTATAATGAATTATTGGCTTTAGTATGCAACAAAACAAGATATCAACAACAAATTACTAATTTAATGAAAAGAACGAAATACGTCAAGATGATATCTTCACATATTTTGAGCTATCATCTTTGCTTTTAAGTATATGCTGAATGGTGATTGCTCTTTGTTGGGAACAATATATTTGTGCATTTACGTGGGGTGATATTTATCTTTAATAATTTTTGGGTTATATATTTATTTTTTTTATTAAAATCATTTCAAATTTACCCATTTTCATATTAAATTTTTTGAGTTAGTCCTAATTAACAATTTGTGGCTTTATTAATATTGTTATTAATCTTAAAATATTTATTGTAATTTATAACTTTGAATACATTTAACAAATAATGTTAATTAACCAAATTAGCATGGATATTAATTTTTATTTTAGCATTTTAATTTCTTATGATCAAGTAAGTTTGTTAGTTGAAAAGTTGTATTCACTTTTAAAAAGTCATAAATATTTAAATGGAATATGGTATGTACACCTCCATATCTTAAACAATAGAATTTTCGCCCAAATTAATTGTATATATTTATTTCTATCGAAAATAAGTTCCAAAATAAGTTTCATACATCTATTATGGTTTGCCATTTTCCATTTTCTCCATTTTTATGTTTAAATTCTTTCAATTTAATTATTAATTCAATAATTTATGAAAGTTACACCTTATTTCTTTTTATTTAAATTTAAGAATATTTCCTTTTTTCCTAATTGGAATTTTTCTTCACTTGATTAACATTGGTAGCGGATGATATGCAGTGAGTTCTTTTTATATATTACAATTCACCATTATTAAATTAGTTGAGTTTGTTTTCTTAATTTTGAAAATTGATATAAAATGTTTTAAAGTGATTTCATGTTTGTGAAAATATTGAATTTTGATAAAAATGAATGTTGAGTAGAATGATAAATACATTCTATTTTATGAAAGTGACATGGGCGTTGAGGAGGTGACATGGGAGTTGAATATGTGCTTGCATTATCATATTTTATTAAATGGTTTTGAAATAGCTATTCAAGAAAATTTATAAACATTTCAGCCTTTCATTCAACAAAGAATTAATGTTCTTCAATTTCTTCCAGATGTAATGCAAGAAATTGGGTTGAAGAAAGGGGGCTTTAGTGAATCACGTGTGGAAAAAAAGGCAAAGGAACCCCAACCACCATTACATGGAATGTTTGGGAAGACATACATTGGGAGATTCAGTAACATCAAAGACCCATTATAAGAGGAAAATGAGCGAAAGCAAACAGAAAATATTGTGGAAGAAGACAATGATGAAACTCTAGAGGACGAAGAGTTTGGATTATGTGACATTGTTGATTAAATTTAAGTTATGCTTGGAAATCAAGCTTTGCAATGTTTTGACTTTGAAATTTTATGAGAAGAATAAACACTCAATTAGGGTTGTTATACGTTCAACATTTGTAATATGTGATTTTCACATTGATTTTTAAGTTAATCATTATTTTTTGAAAAAAAAAGTGATTATTATTATTTTTTTGACACGAAATTCAGAAAAAAGGCTATTATTAACCCATTTTGAGTTAAAATCATTGTATAAAAATTGTGATTTTGACATGTCAATTCTAGCAAAAAAAATATCAAAACATGTAGTTTTTTAGTTATATTTATGTTAAAAATGGTTATTTTTATGTCCATTGTTAAAAAATATTGTTTTTTAGAAATAATTATTTCATGTCGAGCGAAAAATTAATTAAGGATGTATAAATATGTAGAATATCGAAAATTCTAAATATCGACCTCCTAATTTAAAAATGCAAAACAATAAAAACCACTAAATAAAAAACAAGAAAATGTGAAGAAAATGACCACTTCAAAAATGATCAAATTTACAAAATAATTATTTACATTTTATACTTTAGAAAATTTAAAGCCAAAAAATAGGTCTTTTAAAAAAAGGGGGTGATGCAGAATACTCACTTTTTTAAATCAGCATGAAAATAACTACCATTCAAAAATGTAATGTACATAAAACTATCCTTCCCATGACATTCCTTCCAAAACATATGCTCTAAAAAAAACATGTTCGTTCTGCATCACCCCTTTTCAAAATCAGGTCACTTTTTTGCTATCTCTACGAAATGGGTAACAGTATCAGTTCCCGTTTCGAAGTTTACATTGTTGAAGGTGGAAATGGCTCCTTTAGCAGGTATCCTAGAATATGCAGGCATGGTGTGTCTATACATTGAGAAGAATCATACAAATGAAAAACCCTAATGGAATTCCAAAAACACCTTGGTGCAGTTCATTCTTCTCTTCCTCTATTCTAGAAGTAGACAACTATTGATAAGTATATTTTGGAATTGGAACAAGCAACTTCAGATTATCATAATAATTATTTCTTGTGAGTGACTAAATTCATATTGGAAAATTTTACCACTCGGGGAGGAAAGTAAGTGGATGATCAATCATTTGGTGGCAAAACCTCAGAGATAGATATATAGTAGTTGGAACTGACTGGATAGCAAAGGGAAAGGGGTCATTTCTCAACCAAATATATCTCTTTATCACTATAATTATTCCTTAGGCTAGATCTATTGAATATGGAAATTTTCTTCAAGGGCAGAGGAAACCCGAGGAGACATGTTGGGAACTATAACTCCTCCATACATTCAAAATAGTAGATATAATCTGATAGGTTAATATCAATAGAGGGAAATACTCCACTATTTGGCCAAGTTTCTCCTAATTCCAACTTTTCCATGAACCTAGAACTTGAGAATATGCATGAAGTAATTCCTCTGTTGGTCCAATTTTTTTTCTATCAACAAAATTCCTTAAATTGTAAGTTGCATTAAACATCGAATATTTTAGTTAGCGAATGGGTGGAACCTCCGAGCCACCAAATTTATAGTCTTGCGCAAGGAGGTCACTCACTCTGGTTTCAAGGATTTGTAGATATTACAAAGGAAGAAGGGTTGTATGCATTTTTTCACTTCTTTTCCTAACTATTAATCCGATGAAACTCAAATTTCAAATCATCTAATATTCCATCCAATGCTTCAAAATTGTCTAGAGTGGTAGGTGGGGGACTTGTTTACAAAGGGGAATTCCTTATGGCATAATCAACTCCCCTTCCACGAATTAAAATCTAAGTCTCAACTTATTATTCATTATGCTTTGTTCTAAAATAATTGGTATTTTACATGGCTAAACAAACATATATATGACCACCCATGCCAGGCACTACTGTGACCTTGTTCCATTCATATCTAATTGCAAAAACATACAATTAACAAAGGAAATTGGAAAATAATTACAGAGGGATCAGAAGGGAAAACACATACAACTTATATAAGCTATTTTTCCACACTTTAAACCACACACTATTTATTTTTGTTAATTCCAAACATGAATAAATACAAGTGTAGCAATCCTTCCATATCCACGAATACTGAATCAAATGGCCCAATTTTGCTTTAAAAAACAACCTCTTGAATAAGTTAACAATTTCTAGTTTTGAATGGGTTACATGGATTTCAATAATACAATCATAATATTAATCCTAATCTACATATAACAAAAGCCACATTTTAAGGAATCAAAACCCCTAGTAAAAATTTTTGACCTTGTTGGTCATTTGGTTTGAAACAATGCTCCTGCATCCTAATCGCATGGAAAAAAAATTTCATGATCTCCTAATCATAAGTCTTTTCCTATTGAAATCCTCTTGGATCCAAAATTTTATGTTGTTTCTTTCCATTTATGATATTGTCATGTTTTTAGTCTATTACTGCCTACAACCGTCCATGATCCGAAACTTGATTTTTTTTTTATTTTTTTCTGCAGTCCCCTTTCTCAAGCTTTTGTCACTAACCATCTGCCCATAATTTTAGTGATTACTATTTCTCATACACTTCAAACTCTTTATCCTTCATCCCCTTCCTTGCTACTCTTTGGTGCTATTGTGAATTGGATAATTTGCTCCTTCACACGACATCTTGTATAAATACTTTTTGAAGGTTTTAAAACATTTAAAACTCTATGCCATGTATCTTCTTCTATTTATTATGTCTTGTGAGTTTTCCACTATTATCATCTATCCTCCCCAAATTGCTTTTCGTAGTTCCTTGGTTGCAATAATCCGTATTTCCTTGTGTTGGCCCACATTTTTTTTTATCTAATTTTGCTTAATTAAATACGATTAATTTCCATGTTATTCATCCATTTACCATCATATACACCCCATTTTCACCAATTTATGCATATTCATGTATACAAATTAAGTTTTTCAATGTTTAAATGTTTTTATAAGAATTGGATTTTAAGTGCATTTTTAGACAGGATCAAAGATTCCTGTAATGGCTTATTGATGTCACACTTGCAAGACACCTGGGCACGAACTGAGTACATTTCTAGAAATTTTGTGAACTAAAATTGAACGAATTCCTATATGTTCAATCAAATTGAGCTTAAACAGCCCTAGTCAAAGTTGATCAAATAGGACCAGTCATTCAAGAAATCCCTAGGAAATAGGCCAATTTTAGGATTTCATGAGATTTTCCATATTTTGAGTGACTGGATGGATGATTTCAACCTGGATAGATAGGATAAGGATAGAAATAGCTGTTAGAGAAATTTTAGACCAGTTTGTTCCATATTTCTATATTTAAGCCAAAACATTAAAGGCTTATGTATGTAGAATTTGTATGATTTCATATTGATACTTCTGAATATTTGAAGTTAATTTGAGGAACCTATTCTATCTTATTTTTGTTGTTCAATGATTTCGATGATTGACTCATTTTCCATTATTTGGTAATCTCTTCAAGTGTGCAAGGCAACGGTGGAGGTCCCCCACACCAAGGTAAGTACACTTCATGGTTAATTAGCTTAATTTTCATAAACTAGTTTTGCTTCAGATTTGTTTATTCAATTACATGTATGATGATTTATTATGTTCATTGGTGAATCTTAGTTTACTTATCGTTTGTATATGAAGGAACAAACCAGTGTCTAAGTTAAACTCTCCTTTTATCTGATAAATGAATAAAGCCTAAAATTCATCTTTCTTGCTTTCAAGTGATTTTCTGAATTTCCAATTTTATAACAATGGAATTAATGATGAATGAATTTATAATGAAGAACAACAAGGACCTCCTTAGTTGGGAGCCTCTTCAATTATTCTTTTATGCATCTTAAGCTATTGTTCATTAGTGATTTTTTATTTTTGTTCATAAGTTAGTATTGTAGAAGAAGGTCAATCTGGTTCTCCTATGTTAGGAGCCACTTCTCCTGCTTATTACATATTGAATTAGAAATTACTTAGTTTAATTTTATATTTGTAATATGCACTTCTAATTAGTTTATAATTACATTTCCTTCAGATTCCATAACTTATCTTCTAAAGCTGATTATAGCTGATATCCATATATTTTGGACATGCTTCTAAGTTATAGAAACCTGGATTGATATTTAAAATTATTGTGTTAGTTTACTCAATAAATTGACCCAAATTTTTGGCGCCATTGTTGGGGAAGCATTCATCAACATAGTCAATTAGAGGAGAGAAAAAAATATAAAAAATAATAAAAACACAACAAAAACAACAAAAATTTAGTTTTTCTTTTAGTTATATCTCTTTATGCCTAGAGCTAGAGATTAGAAAGGTAGATTCATTAAGAAAAGCCGCCAAAAAATTCAACTATCCATAGGGGCAACACCATTAGAACTAACAACACTGGTTGCTGGTAAGCCAACTCTAGAGGAAAGAGAAGAGAAACAAAGAACAAGGCAAAGATTGAATTTAATTGAACGGAAAACCTTGTTAGCCTTGGAAGTAAAAATAAAAAAAAAAAACCCAAAAGGAACACCAACTGTCGAAAAATAAAAGGAAAGAAGGAAAATTGTTAAACAATTAGATGAGCCCATTCTTGAACTAGTAGGTCAACCTATTTTTGAAAACAAACAGCAAGTTGAATTTCAAATTGGTATAGAAATAGTTGAAACTATGACAGAAGAAGGGAAAAGATTTGCTATGCTCACTCCAGAACAAAGACTTCAATATGAAAGACAACAAAAAGAATGGAAAAGACAAAGGAAGGAAGAAGGAAGGAGAGAAGTGGAAAGAAAAAGAGAAGAAGTGAGAAAAATAGTGTATGATAACAAAAGACTACATGATAATGATCAAGAAAATAATGATGACCAGGAAGCTACTTTTGGCTTTCCAATATTAGATACAACAATAATTTTAGGAGAAGAAGTGAAAACGGATAACATTCCTCCTTCTCAGTTGCCTAACTTTTATGGAATTTCAATAGAAGATCCTGACTCATTTATGTTCGAATTTGATATCTTGTGTAGAACTTATGGATACATACATGACACACACAATCTTCGTCTCTTTCCTCCTACTTTGAAAGCAGCAACATTAAAATGGTTTATGGGTTTAGGAGAACATACCATTACTTCATGGGATGACATGAAGAAAATATTTCTTAAAAATTATAATGCCTATTGCAGGAATAGAGACTCGAAAGAGGATGTTTTTAGAATGAAAAAACAAGAAGATGAAAGTTTAGAAGATTTGGAAATATTTCTCTACAATATTCAAAAATATAAACAACCCTCTCATCCGTGATGCCATTTGTACAATCTTTCTTAAAGGTATAAGAGATGAATATCTTGAAATTCATAATGTAATGGGCAAGGGATATATTTCAAACTTACCATTTAATGAAAATGTAGAACTTTGTCAAGAATATTCTATAGGAAGATCAAAAACTGGAAGAAGAGATATTAGTTCAAAATCTTCCAAGTCAATAGTAGGAGGAGTAACAAGAGCAGAAATAGGAAGCTTGTTGGAAAACTTTAAAACTGATCTTCTAAGCACTTTAGGGACATAATTAGATGTTTTGAAAGATAACAAAAAGAAAGAAGAAGAAGATCAAATATTAGAAATATTTTGTCCCAAGTGTAGGAAGAAACATCCATTAAGAGAATGTCCTTTGGATAGTATTCAGGTATGTGGCCTTTGCACATAAAACCATTCAACAGAAAGTTGTCTAAAGTTGAAAGAATTGCAAATGAATCCAATGGAAGAAGTACAAGGGTCAGATCATCTTTACTATGTGGCACGAAGAAGACCTAGGCAACCAAGGATTCCTCGGCAATTCCCTCAAAAAAACTATCAATATCCTCCTCAAAATTAATGGAACACCCCATTGTTGTGGCTGGCTTGGCCTCCAGAACAATATTAAAACCAACCTGCACAAGGTTGGGGAGGATATATTTATGGAAACCATCCACCTCAACAAATGTATCCTGAAAAATACCAACAACAATACTAGCAACAATATCAAAAGCCATATCCATACCAACAATGCCAACAATATCCACAATCCATGCCATTTCCACAACAAAATCCTGTATCATTAATAACTCAACCTTAGCAGCTTTAGTTGCCTTTGACTCAACCCCCACCTAGACCAACTCAACTACTAGTAGTAAATCCAAGTGACAAAATGGAGAAACTAGCATACAATGTGGAAGAAGCAACATACTTTCCAACATACTCTATTCTTCCCATCAATGATGTCCATTTAAGGTTTGGGAAAGTATTACATAAAAATTGTCCTTTGATCATAGAAGAACCAACTGAACAAGGACAGAAAGCTGAAACATCTCATTCAGAAAATAAAAATTAGAAAGGAAAAACTATAATGAATCAAACATCACCCTATCCAGAGAGGTTAGTAGTGTAGAGAGTTCAAATGTCTCTTCCTAAATTTGAAATTTTGGATGAACTGAAAAATTCTTGTGTCAAAATTCCTTTGTTGCAAGTAATAAAAGATATTCCAATTTATGTGAAAATAGTAAAGGAGTTATTCATCAAGAAAACTAGTCAAAATAAAAAGAATCCCACTACAATCTAGGTCATTGGAAAACTAGCTAGCCTCATGTCTATGAAAACAATAGTTGAAAAATATATTGACCCTGGGATCCCTATGGTGACTATTTCAATTAATAATTTTTCAGTTCCAAATACTCTCATACATTTTGGGGTAGTCACAAATGTTATTACTACAGAGACTATGAAACATTTGAACTTAGACAACATTAGATCTATTACTACAATTCTAAAGTTTGCAGATAGATATAAAGTTGTACCAGAAGGAATATTAGAAGATATCAGTGTCTCTCTAGATTCATGGGAGTATCTTGTAGACTTCCTCATTTTGTAGCCAAAAACAAATTTAGGAGGCCATCCTTTAATTTTAAGCAGATCATGGTTAGCCACTGCAGGTGCCTTCATTGGATGCAGATCGGGAAGTATGATTATTGCACATGGGGATGAACGGCAACACATCACACTCTATTTTCCAGTGCAAACACATTCTTTATTATCATGGCTTGAAGGACAAGAACAAAAGGAAACTAAATATGTTCTTTGTATTAATCAAGTCTTTGACCTTAGACAAGAAGAAGAGAATGAGGATCTATTAGACCTTTTCATCTGAGAACTAGATATTCTAGAGCAGCTTAGAGTAACTCAATATGAAGCTGCAAGTAATCTTTTGAATCATTGTTTTTAGGAAAATTACACAATTCAATCATTACAAGGTTCATACACATATATTTTTCCCGTTAAATCAATTGCCAATTCAAAAAGTAAAATCATTGAGATTTATCCTGGAAATAATTTGTAAATTGGTAATAACTTATAGTCATCACAAGAACAAGAGGTAATACCATTATTATAGAATTACTCAAAAGCTTTTGCCTGCAATTACACATACATGTCGGGGATTCATCCAAAAACATGTATCCACCA
The DNA here is from genome assembly GCA_000404065.3 of Pinus taeda. Classification (NCBI taxonomy): domain Eukaryota; kingdom Viridiplantae; phylum Streptophyta; class Pinopsida; order Pinales; family Pinaceae; genus Pinus; species Pinus taeda. The sequence goes on along the minus strand of APFE031027524.1, from coordinate 86,092 downwards.
TATCTACACTGATGATCATATCAAACCAGTAAGGTAGCCTCAAAGCAGAATGAATCCCATGATGAAGGAAATAGTGAAAGAAGAATTACAAAAATTGTTACAAGCTGGATTCATCTATCCTATTTCTAATAGTCAGTAGGTTTCTCCCTTAGTGGTAGTGCCAAAGAAAAATGGTAAGTGGGGAATACGTGTAGATTACAGGGAATTGAACAAAGCCACATTAAAATATCATTTCCCTCTACCATTTAATGACCAAGTACTATATTCGTTAGCTCGGAAGAAGTTATTTTAATTTCTAGATGGATTTAGTGGGTATAATCATATTAGAATAGCATTAGAAGACCAGGAAAAAATGACATTTAATTGCCCATGGGTAACTTATGCATACAATAATTTTCCTTTTGGGATATGTAATTCACCTACTACTGTCACTATATGTAGAACTATAGATGGATTATTTCACCATATATAGAAACACCTTTCATGATTGTTTGAAAAAGTTTGTGAAAGTTTTGAAAAGATGCATAGAGACAAATCTATTCCTAAGAAATGAAAAATGCTACATGATATTAACATAAGGGATAGTGTTGGGACACCATATTTATTCATCAGGAATTAAGGTGGATCTAGAAAAAATACAATTCATTGTGAATTTAATTCCATCTACAACTCAAAAGGAAGTAAGAATTTTCTTGGGTTATGCAGGCTATTATAGGAAATTTATTGAAAATTTCAGTAAAATAGTGATGAGCCCCATAAATGGGTAATTATATGAGCTCATTTTTCCTCCTAACTTAACTTAATCAACCATTCTCATTACTTTATTGCATGTTTTTTTATTATATTTATGCTAATAGAGTGAGTTGGGATGGTCATTATGCCATGGAGTCTAATGTGTGTTTAATGCAGATTTTTGGTCAATTTTGGAGACAAAGTCAAAGATAATGAACATTTGGCAGCAAATACTCGAAGAAGACAAGGGAGACGATTTATAGGAGGGTATCGCCCTCATTTATGACTCCCCACTTTGAATTCTCCATCATGCAGCTCAGAGCACAAGCAGCCACGTCAATACACCAAAGAGGCAGTCGAGCAAGTGGAGGATAACTTATGTTTATCTCAAGTTTTGGGAGCCCAGCCTCCCTGATTTTAAAGAAGCTATTAGGAGCTTTAGTTGTATAAGTAGAGAGGCCTACAACCTCATTAGGTTGTTGGAAGTTAGTCAAATTTTCGAATTTTTGTTGTACCTTTGCTCTGCTCAACTTGAAGCTTACTTTTGTTGACAATTTCATGTAATCCTATTATTATTTTGATAATGAAGATGAGATCTTGTCCAAGCTAGCACTGAGTTACCTCAGAGGGCTGAAGCTCTTGGGTTAGGGGCCAATCCAAGCAGCCAATCTCCTCTTGTTTTTTATTTATATGCTTTGTTTCAATTTATGAATTAGTTGTTGTGAGATAGATTTCTATCTTAGTTAAGAATAGGTTGCTTTTGGTGATTTAAAAGGGTTGTTTCCATTTTAGTTTGTTGTAGAAAGTTGAACAGTGATAAAAAAAAGATACAAAAACGCCATCAATAGAGCCTTGGCCTCCTTTCCTCCTTCTCGGACCATGAACTGAGGCCAATACCCTCTTGTTGCCATAAAAAACACAGATTTGCCTTTTCCATAGGATTTCTAATGTTGCAGTTTGTTAGAAGGTTAATGCTTTGTTGTAGATCTATCTTGCCAAGCTCATTTATATCTTCTGATAAGTTTCCTTCCATGCTTTCTCTCATTATAGCATTGTTCAACAATTCTTTTCATAGCTCATAATCTAGGTTAGCATGATGCAAAATTCTAGTTTTTGTGATATAAGTTTCATTGCTTGCTTAATCTCATGATGTGAGTTTCAATTCTCTTGTAGTAGTCCTCTTCTCACAATAAGTCAACCAATCAGCTATCACCATTTCTATTTGATCTATGCCCCACAGGTCACCCAAAGTCCGTCACAAATCTGCCTTAGTTTTTTGCACTTTCCTCATGAACTATCCTTTATTTCGTTGAACAAGTCCAACCATATTTCTCTTCCTTGATCCTCTTTGATGAACCCTAGACACCTTAACACATCATCGTAGCCTTCATCTACCCTTTCCACCCACTTTCCTACCTTCAAAACCTCCAAAACTACTCTCGGCATCCTTCTGTAGACCTTATGTAAACCTCTTGTAGATCCCCTCTAGCCTCCTGTAGATTTTCCTGTAGGTGTCTTTTTGAAGTGTGATTGCTCAAAATGCCTCCAGAAGGCCACCTGGGACCTCCTAGGACCCATCCACATCTTCCTACACCTATGAAAACTTCAAAGTCATTCTCCATTTCCACCTAATCGTTGCCACACACACAAACAAATAAATTACATGCATGACAATTTCACCTAAAAATACATGAAAATCCAAAAAGATGTTTTTTTCTCATTTCCTTTTGGAAATAGCTTGAGAAAATGTTGTTTACTTCCTAGGTTAAGTAATGGCATTCATTTCATGGTTTTTATCTCTCTTTCTGCAAAAATAGGATTAGTTGGTTAATTATGGTTTGCTAGGTTTACTTTACATTTCAGTCTTCTTCTCATTTCTGCAAGTAGAGTAGCCTCTGTAGAGTAAGCTTTCCTTTATTTCATGACATATAGAGTTTCTTTCAAAATCCATAGAAGTTGGCTTGAGCTCCTAGTGATCTTGTAATAGCTGACCAAGTGACAGCCTGCAGTATGAACTAGTACTTGTGCATACAGGACCGTCGCTTCCAAGTTTGTTACGGACTACCGGGTTGATAAAAGTAAAGTAGGAAGCCTAGGAGTTGCAGCATTATTGCTGAAATACTAGAGCTCACCACTTTTTGGTGCCGTTTCTAGGGAAGTGTCAGAGTATTCTGTGCTTACTAAGTTCTTCTATTTTCTCTTGCAACATTCTGGTAAGTAGTTCATTTCAAGAAATGTAGAGTAGTTCTTTCTTTCAGTTTCTTCATTTCCTTACTTTCCTTTTCATTCTGCAATTTCCATTTCAACAAAATTAGATTAGTTAGTTCCTTGCTTTCAGTTCTACATCTCATTTGCTTTCCTTTTCAGTTCTACAAATTTCGTTTCATCAACTTCATTTCAGCAAAAGTAGATTAGTCATTTCCTCGCTTTCAATTTTGCATCTCATTTTCTTTCCTTTTTAGTTCTGCAATTTCATTTCAGCAAGTTCATTTCAGTTAGTTGCAATTTGCCGTTCAATCAATTTCAGTTTTGCAGGTACAAGTAGAAAAAAAAAAGCATAAAAAATCAACCAAAATATTTATTTTCATGCCTCGTAGGAACAGAGATAATTCGGGAAAATTCTTGCCCAACACCCCCAACACATCACATAGCCACCCTTCTCTCTTCTTCAATGGTGGTGATCAGGAAGAACCTTTAGGTGAAAAACCATAGATATTTAAAGAACATATAGGAGAAGAAGAAGGAGAAAACATCCCTCCTGAGATAATCGCTGAAAACAGAAATGCTAGCGGGAATGCAGAAAGATTAGAGGGTACCTTTCCCATCTGAGAGACCAATGGGGACACTAAAATGAAGAACATAAGCCCTTTAGCCCTACCTCACTTCCATGGATTGACTACAGAAGATCCTGACACCTTTTAGTTTGAGTTTGTTGTTATCTGCCGAACTTATGACTACGCAGAAGATGAGCAAAAGTTGAAACTATTTCCTTCTACTCTCAAGGATGTAACATTGCACTAGTTCATGGGGTTGCCTGGTAATAGCATCACAACTTGGGCTCAGATGTAGTAGGCCTTTAATATCAAATAACACGACTATAATAGGTCAAAAGACATCAAGGAAGAAATCTTTCGAATGACCATGGGAAGTGATGAATCTTTGGAAGATTGTGAAGAGAGGTTCCAGCTCAGTTGTAAAAGGGCCAGGTGCACACTTGACCCCGAATCTTTGAAGTTGGTCAAGCTCAGGGGAATTCCGGAAGACCTTCTAGACACCCTCCATCTACCGGTTGGAGGAGACATCTACCAACTATCTTATGAAGACATAAAGACTATTTTTAGAAACCATTCTAGGGCAGCAAGAAAGAGAGGTAGGGGGAGTCAACCCATAGCCAGTACCTCCTCATCTAGTTCATCCCTCAAAGGTGAACTTTGAAACATGATGGAAGACTTCAAGAGTGAGATGTTGTAGACTATTTCCATGCAAATGAATACCTTGCATATCAAAAGGAAACAAGAGGAAGCAGAGAGGGCTTTATCCATTTTCTATCCTAGGTGCACCAGAAGGCATCCTAGTAATGAGTTTCCATTGAACTCTTTAGAGGTTTGTTCGGTCTGTGAAGAATATCATTCTACAGATAAGTTCCCTTCCTTGCCCGGACTTAAAGTTGTATACCAGGGGGCCGAAGGAGCCACTGAACCACTCTATTTCATGAACTAAAGGAGACTGCATGGACGTAGAACATACTAGCAGGGGATGCAAGGGACACCTCAGGCATACTATGACCCAAACCAAATCACTTCCATACCTTCTTAGGGCCCTCCTACTCATCCTTCCTGGTCCGCACCTCCTCCTTTGTCTTATCCATCTCAATATCATACCCAACCAACTACTCATGCATTTCAATCCTATGCTCAGCCACAACCTTAGTGGAATGCATCTCATCAGGGGTGGAGGCCCCAATACAACTCTCCTCCCACTCTTTTTCCTCCACCACCTACTCAACCATAAAAATTGCCTCTTGCTCCAACAAGGCAACCCTAAATGCCTGCCCAGCCGAGCCTGAACCCGAATAACAAATAGGCCCAGCAAGTATATAGTGGGGAACCATCATGCCCAACTTATGCTGTGGAGATTTAGGAGATTACCTATGATTTGGGAAGGTTATCCCATATATCCAACCTCTCCCTCAGGAGGTTGAGGAAGATAAAGAGGAAAGTGAACCGAAAGAAATTCTACCCTTTCCTGAGAGAGTATCCGGGAAAACATAGCCCACCCGAGAAGAAACTAAACTTCTGCGAGAATTGAAATAGTTATGTGTAAAGATACCACTTCTACAAGCCATAAAGGATGTGGCTATATACAATAAGATGATCAAAGAGAAGTTCTTTAGGCATCCACACAGGTGCAAGAGAGATGCCGCAACCATCAATGACATAGAGCAACTGTTTGACCTTATGTTGGGGCAGGTAATTTGTCTGAAATATCTAGACCCTGGAAGCCCAATTTTTGATGTCCACATCAATGGCACCATGATCCCAGACACCTTGATTGATCTAGGAGCTACCATTAATGTGATAACAAAGAACACCATGCTCAAGCTCAACCTCCAGGGCTCCTTGAGGAAGACCACGATAGTACTATAGCTAGAAAACTAATCCACCGTGACCCCTGAAGGGATTGTGGAGGATGTGATGGTATCCATTGATTCTTGGGATTAATTTCCTTATTTCTTAGTTCTTCAGCTGAAGGCAAAGCTCACTAGGTATCCTCTCATCCTGGGAAGACCCTGGTTGGCCACTATCGATGCTTACATTAGTTGTTGGGCTGGGAACATGACTATCAAGAACGAGCATATGTCCAAGTAGCTAATCCTATAACCTCTTGCCCAACCCTTGCTAGAACATGATCTACCTCCCTAGTTGGAGGAGGAGGATGAGGATGAAGTCTATTCTATAACATTGTGTGTAGTAGAAACTATCATGGGGAGGGAAACTGCAAAATGAGGATGATATCATTGAAAATCTAACTCAAAATCCACCCCCCAATGTTTTTCCATTAGAAGATCTAGTGAAAGAAACCGAAGACAGTCCCTTAACTAATATTTGTGTGGCTGACCTGACATCTCTCTATGTTAAGAATATACAGTTCGGCCTAGAAAGAACCTTGAAAATCAACTCATCCCTATCCACTTCCAAGAAGAAGGAACTATGCAGCTTATTGAGGAAACATTTAGATGCCTTCACTTGGAGTTATAAGGAGATGAAAGGAGTGCACCCTTCAGTATGTACTCATCATATATACATTAAGGAAGATTGAAAACCAATCAGGAAGCCTCAAAGGAGGATGAATCCAACCCTTAAAGACATTGTTAAGGAAGAATTTCAAAAATTACTTGATGCAAGATTCATCTACCCCGTCTCTGACAGTGAATGGGTTTCCCCTTTGGTGCTAGTGCCAAAGAAAAATGCTAACTGGAGAATCTGTGTCGATTATCGGGAACTGAACAAGGCCACTAAAAAGGACCATTTTCCTTTGCCTTTCATAGATCAAGTGTTAGATGTTCTAGTGGGGAAAAAGTTATTTCTCCTTCCTAGAGGGGTTTAGCAGGTACAAACAGATTTGAATCAGCCTGGAAGACTAAGATAAGACCACCTTCACTTGTTCTTAGGGTATCTTTGCATATCGAGTCCTTCCCTCTGGTTTGTGCAATGCTCCAGCCACTTTCCACAGAGTAGTATTGAATATATTTTCTGAACTGGTTCATGATGCAGTGCAAATATATATGGATGATTTTACTCCTCATGGTTCTAACTTTGAAGAAGCTTTATCTAACCTAGGAAAAGTTTTGGACAAGTGTATTGAAATGAACCTGTCCCTCAGTCCGAAAAAATGTAATTTTTCTATGACTAAAAGGACCATGCTAGGTCATGCAATATCTCAACAAGCATTGAAGGTGGACCCCAACAAAGTTGCCATCATCCAAAGGGTCCCACCTCCTCAAAAGGTGAGAGATGTACAAATTTTCCTAGGCTTAGCAGGATATTACAAAAGATTCATTAAATATTTCAGTAAGTTAGCCTCTTCGTTGTTTGGTCTTTTGGGAAAAGATGTCGAGTTCATATGGACTAAAAACTATCAAGAAGGAAAACTTGTGATTTCCACAATTTTGAGTGGCCCAAACTAGGCCCTACCTTTCCACATTCACACAGATGCCCCAAACAAAGCAATAGGAGCAGCCTTGGGACAAATTAATGGAAAGTTACCTTATGTCATATACTTTATAAGTAAAAATTTGTCAAAGGTAGAGTTAAACTATATGGAAACCGAGAAGGAACTCCTAGCTACAGTGCATTCCTTAAATAAATTCAGACATTACATCACAGGCTATCAAACTTTTGTACACACTGATCATGCTACAATTAGGTATTTAATGAATAAAGTAGATGTAAATGCTCGCATCATTAGATGGTTTCTTTTACTGTAGCAGTTTGATTTAACCATTTTTGATAATCCTGGTAAAGAAAATGTTGTTACTGACTTTCTGCCTAGAGTAAATTTTTTTTCAGGTGAAGAAGGAATGGTGGGTGATCAAATGCCATATGAATATCTATTTGCTATCTCAGTACTCTCTCCATGGTTTTTTGATATAGCAAATTACTTGGATTTAGCACAGTTCCCAACACACTTGTCCTCAAAAGAGAAGAGCAAGATCGTGAGGAAAAGTACCCCTTTCACCTGGATTGATGGAAATCTCTTCAAACTTGGCCCAGATCAGATCTTGAGAAGATGTGTCAGGGAGAAGGAAGTTTTTGACATTCTCCTGACCTGTGATGACAGGCCTTGTGGAGGTCATTTTGCAACAAAGAGGATTTCTTTCAAAATATTACAGGCAGGCTATTATTGGCCCACTCTTCATCAAGATGTGAAGAGATGTACCAGCCAATGTGATCGGTGCCAAAGGATGGGGAAACCTACTCCAAAGGATGAGATGCCCATGCAACCTCAAGTGACCTTTGAGCAATTTGAGAAGTGGGGCATGGACTTTCTGGGTCCTATCAACCATCCTTCAAAACAGAGGCAATACATCATTGCGTGCACCAATTAACTGAGAAAATGTGTAGACAGAAACATATTCTATAAGTTTGGGTATCTAAGAGAACTGGTCACAGATCAAGGCAAGCAGTTCACCTCCAGTTTGATTGAAGACCTGTTCACACATCATAAAATCAAGCACAAAACTTCTAGCCCTTACCATCCACGAGCCAATGGGTAGGTCAAAGTCACTAATAGAACTTTGGAAGGAATTCTAACCAAGGTAGTGAGCAGCAGCAGAGAAGATTGGGCGGATAGACTACTTGAGGCCACCTGGGCCTACAACACAACATCGAAGACCACCAGAGGGCTCACACCATATGATCTGGTGTATGGGAAGAAGGCTTTGTTTTCAATAGAATTTGAATACAATACAGTAAGGATGGTAGCTCACCTAGATATAGACCTCAGCCATGCATAGAGGGCAAGACTACTCTAGTTCGATGGATTGGATGAACAAAGATTGAAGGCCCTTCTCCACACGGAGGTAGTTCAGCTTCAAACAAAAATATGGCATGACAAAAATATCAAGGAGAAGTAATTCCAATAGGGAGATTGGGCACTGCTTTATGACCCAAGGTATAAAGACTTCAAAGGCAAGCTAAGGACAAGATGGTGGAGACCCGACACTGTGGGAAACTGTAATGAAAATGGTTGAGTTTTGATCAGAACCATTGATGAGGAAGCCATCCCCATGCTTGTCAATGGACATAGGTTGAAGATTTATAAGAAGCCACTCTCCAAGCGAGAGTTCATTGAAGATATGAATAAGACAGCGTTCGTAGTGGAGCAGGGCTTAGCCTCCACTTCACCCACTCACTGAAGCAATAGAAAAAAATAAATAAAATAAGGACTCAAGTGAAAACCTTCATGAGGTGCTTGAGTCCCATCATTGGGTTGAAAACCTCTTTTGAGGCGGTCCAGAATAAGATCCCTAGCTGAAAACCTCCCTTGGAGGTGCCCAGGGTAGGCAATTAGGGTGAAAACCTCCTTGAGGCACACTAGTTGTCTTTCAAAAAAAAAAAGAGATAGAGAGAGAAAAGAAGAGGAAAAAAACAGAAAGAAGGAAAAGGAAATTGACTTTTAATGTACATTGCAAGTTACAAGTGGACCACTGGAGAAAAATAAGATGCCACTTAGCCTATTTCATATCCGCCACACTCTTCTCCATCGTTTCTAACCTTCATTCCACCTCTCTGTGTTTTTTCCGAAGACTGTGTATCCTACAGGAGGCCCTGTGTGTTCTACAAAAGGCTCTTATAGAAATCAAAGAGAGCTAGAAATTGTCTGAAAAAGCAGTTTGAAGGGCTAAGAGATTTCATGAAGAGCATGTAGGCCTTCCTACATCTATCCACCCTCTTGGTCATCCATACCACACTTGCACCACCTCATCATCATTGTTGGTACCATTTCATTGCCATTGTTTTCTTCTAGAAATCCATCATGTGTCTATCGTTTTCTCCCATAAACCCCTCATAGTCCATTGAAATTGATTAATCAAAGTATTATAGTTGTTAATTTACATTAAATTTAATTTGTGAATTTTTATGTTAAAAATTAGAAATTTTCAACAAAATTACAGGATGTCATGACTTCCTGTAAATGGTTTATGATGTGACACATGGCATGGCAGGAAAATCAAAACAAAGCATAGGAACATGATCTAGAATGTACATACATGGTGAAAGATATATTCAGCAGTGAATCTAAATCTCCTGGATACATGGTCAATGCTGGTCAAACCCAGCCTTTTTGGTCACAAAGGCAGCAAAAAGCCAGAGTTTCCCAAACTGATTTCGTTTTTCTTTGGAAATCAGTTAAGATTAGAAAAGACAAAAATCACTCTTTTTGTAAAAGAAAAAACATCTACATAATGTATGTAAATTCGATTATAGAAGGAAAGTTAGTCAATATAGGATAGGAGACAAGAAGATAAAAGACTACGTATTGTATTGTCCAGAACGGTTGTTATTCTTGTGCATTGTTTCCAAAACTTAATTACAGGCATCGTTTTACCATTACAGTGCTTATGCGTTAACATTTTCATCGCTTGAAGTTTCCTAAGTGTGCCATTGAAGTGTGGACGGGCCCTACGTGGAGATTGGTATACTTTTATTTTCATTTCCATAGCGTTTTAGAATCTGAATAGTGTGAATATCGTTTAATGTTATTTTCTTGCCTGTGAGTTTATTGATTTGATTAGAAGTTATTGAAAATAATATTCATGGTGATAGCTTGAGAATTCGATTGCTAGATCATTGAACAATATCTTGTAAAATATTTTATCGATCATTAGATTTCGAAGTATCTATGTGGAATCTGTTTTCACGCATTTAAAATTTCAGTGTGCTTAAAAGAGCTTTTGGTTTTCATGAATCCTTAGTGTGTTAGCTGGAAAGAGCTTTTGTGAATCATGTCCTTGTAAGAGGGTTGAAAACTCAGACTAGTAACACGCTGCTTCTTTAGAACAATTAGATAAATTAGATGATCTGAGTGTTAAGGTGTGAGACGAAACATATTTCAATCTCCTATAAAGAAGTGTTGTAGCCTATCACAGTAGACACTTAGTTAGATAGATGAGATCCTTTTATGTCTACAGAATTTAGACACGTTCCTTCAAGTTTACCTACCTTGGTTGATATTAAATCTAGTCTAATCTAGCACCCTATATTGGCCACTACATTTTGGCATCGTTCCCAGGGAGGCACAGTTAGAGGATTTCGAAAAAAAACAAAATAAAAAAAAAAATTAAAATTAACAAAAACGAACAAAAACACAACATAGATTTGATTTTAATTGTCATTTTAGAAGTCATGTTTTCTTATGCCTAGATCTAGAGATAATAAAGGTAGATTCATAAAAACCCCCCATCCAAAAACTAACCTACCACCAGGAACAGACCCTTTAGGAAAAATTGAACACACAACACCAACTGAGGAAGTCACCATACAAAAATTAGAGGATAAACACAAATCAGGCCAATGACTTACACTTATTGAGAGGCAAATGCTATTGGCACACAAATCACAGAAGAAACATCTCCCTGAATCCTCTACAAAAAGAGAAAGTAGAAAAATAACTCAACGATCTCTAGAACAACTGTTTGGAACAAGTGACACTGAACAAGCAATTAAATCACCATATGAATCTATCAAAATGGCTGAGGAAGGAGGAGGATCAGCAAGAAGTACCACTCCTGAACAACAACAAGATCAAAAAGAGGAAAAAGAGTCAACCTTTAAATTTTCTATTCACGAACCATAAGACAGTCATGATGAGGAAATAAAAATTAAAAACATACCTCCTTCTGTGTTACCAAAGTTTTATGGCATGGCTTCAGAAGATCCAGATTCATTCTTGTTCGAGTTTGACATTGTATGTCGAAAATATGGTTACACAGATGATGCCCATAGGCTTAGACTCTTCCCAGCAACATTAAAAGCATCAGCACTAAGATGGTTCATGGGACTTGGTGAGCATGCAATAACTTATTGGGATGGCATGAGAAGAATATTCCTAAAGAAATACCAACCTTATTGTAGATCAAAAGATTCTAAAGATGATATCTTTAGGATGAATCTACAAGAGGATTAAAATCTAGAGGATTACTTGGAACAATTTGCTTACAATTTAGAAAAATCAAAACATCGATCCATGACTCTTGATCTCATTCGAACAATAGTTTTGAAGGGAATTCGAGAGGAATACTTAGATGATCTTAATTTGATGGGCAAAGGTGATATTTCCACCTTACCTTTCGAAGAAATTGCTGATTTATGTGAAAAGTATTCTAGGAGCAAAGCCAAAATTAGAAAAAGAACCATATCATCCAAAGCCACAAAATATGCTTCAGCAAGTGTCGTAAGAGTTGAAATAGGAAATTTGTCAGAGGAATTCAAAATAGATCTATTGAGTACCTTAGGAAATCAAATTGACACTCTCAAAGCTAAGAAAAGACAAGAAGAGGAAGATCAAATGATGGTTGTCTTTTGTCCCAAATGCCGGAAGAAACATGCCTTAAAAGACTGCCCATTAGAAAACATTCAAGTTTGTGCCTTTTGTACTAAAAATCATGATATATTTCATTGCTCTAAAGTCAAGATTTTGTAGAATTGTAATGTGGCAGCTAACACAGATATGGAGAATGTCTATTTCATGGGTGCAAAGAGACCATGGCAGCCAAGACCTCCACCTCAAGGTATGTTCCCAAACCAGAATTTGCAATTTCCTGCATATGATCAGATGTATGCTCAGAATTCATGGAATGTACCCATGCCATGGTAGTACCAAAATTACCCACAACAACAATGGAGACCATCTCAGCAATACTCTCAGCAATATCAACCATATCCTCAACCATACCAACCATATTCGCAGCCATATCCAGACTATCATCAGCCATATTTGCCATATTCTCAACCATATCAATAATATCCTGAGCAGCAAGTTGTTTACCCACATCAACCCCAACCCACTAAACAAGAATTGCCTGCTCCTCCACCAATAAATCCACCACAACTACAACTTCCTTCTAACCAACAACCTCCTAGACCTACTCAAATCCCTGCTCAACCTGTACCAAATCCAAATAACAGAGTAGAGAGACCGACTTATAATGTACATGAAGGACCATCATATCCCACATTACCTTTGCAAAATATCAATTTGAGGTCTGGTAAGGTACTTCACAAAGAATATCCAACTACTGATAAACAAGAAGAAAATGAAGAAAATGAAAATGAAACTCCAATTCAAAAGAAACAAAATGATGACATCAAAAATAAACAAATGCAATCGTTACATCCACCACTTTTTCCAGACAGATTGGTCCAAACAAAACTTCCCATGTCTATACCACAATTTGATGTTTTAGATGAGCTAAAGAATGTCTATATAAAAATTCCACTACTACAAGCCATAAGAGACATTCCCATATATACTAAAGCCATCAAAGAACTGTGCCTTAAAAGGCCTACTAGGAAAAGAGTTGATCCACAAACTATTCATGTTATTGGACATTTAGTTGGCCTTGTGACAAACGCCATTTCAATGGAAAAGTATGTTCATCCTGGTATTCCCAGAGTCACTACAATCATTAACAACATACATATTCCAAACTCCTTAATTGACCTTGGGGCCGCAATAAATGTGATCACTCTTGAAACAATGAAAACACTCCATCTCACAAACTTGCAGCACACAACAATTGTTCTAGAACTCGCTGATAGGACTAAAGTGATTCCTGAAGGGATTTTGGAGGACACAATTGTTTCACTGGACTCTTGGGAGTATCCAGTTGACCTTTTAGTTCTTCAGCCAAAATCCAATTTAGGAGGACACCCTATCATCCTTGGTAGACCATGGTTAGAAATTGTCGATGCATCCATAGTATGTAGATCGGGTAATATGATAATTTCACGAGGAACTGAAAGAAAACAACTCACTCTTTACCCATCAGCACAATCACCAGCAGTAGCACATAATTTATGGCTTGATCATAAATACAATGATAAGGCAGAAGTTCAATCTGTTTTAGCATCAACCAAATCTATGATTTTCAAGAACATAATAATGATGATTTGGTAGAATTGCTCCTTTCTCAACCTGATATTTCCGAAGAATTGAGAAGTGACCAATACCATGCTGCAGATGAACTTTTGGCACAAAATTTTCAAGAAACATGCACCATTCATTCCTTGCAAACAACATTTCAAAATTTTTTTCCTATCCAATCTATCACAAACACATAGAGCAAGACCATATAAATTAATCCAGGAAAGACTTTGAATATTGGCACTCACCTAGACTCATCTCAGGAGGAAAATTTGATTCAATTATTGAGAAAATACCAGAAAGCATTTGCTTGGTACTACACCGATATGCATGGAATTCACCCTGAAACATGCCCTCACCATATTTATACGGATAGTAATATCAAACCAATGAGGCAACCACAAAGATGAATGAATCCCATGCTTTAGGATATTGTTAGAGAGGAATTACAAAAATTGTTGAAAGTAAATTTTATCTATCCTATCTCTGACAGTTAGTGGGTATCCCCATTGATAGTAGTGCCCAAGAAAAATGGTAAGTGTAGATTTGTGTTTATTACAGAAATTTGAACAAATAAACCCTCAAAGATTATTTCCCATTACCATTTATTGACCAAGTGCTAGACACATTAGCTAGGAAATCATAATTCTCTTTTCTTGATGGTTTCAGTGGCTACAATCAGATCAGGATAGCCTTAGAGGACCAGGACAAAACCACTTTTCCTTGTCCCTGGGGCATTTATGCTTATAATATTTTACCATTTGGACTTTGCAATGCTCCAGGTACATTTCAGAGAGTTGTATTAGCTATTTTTGCTGATTTAGTTCATGATTGTGTTAAAGTTTATATGGATGATTTTTCGGTGTATGGTAATTCATTTGAGCATGCAGTAGAGAATCTTGAAAAAGGTTTGAAGAGATGTATTGAAGCTAATTTGTCCCTAAACAATGAAAAGTGTTTTATAAAAATAAGATGCTTGTTATTATTACAGGAATTTAATATCACAGTGTTAGATAGACCAGGTAAGGAGAATAATGTGGCGGATTTTCTTTCTAGACTGCAAAATCCAGGTGAAGTTGTTCCGGTTGAAGATGTTGGCATTATGTTTCTGGTATGGTTATATGTTACAGATGTTGTACTTGATGTCAACACCCATGGCAAGGCTCTCAATATGATGAAAATTAAGGAGTACGCAGGAAAACAGTTTAGAAGGTGCGTACTCGCAGGTACGCCGTGTAGGGACCGCATCCAGACACGCAGGTTACCAATTCCTGAGGTGCGTACCCCTGTGCACACACTTCAAGGCAGTAAAAAGTGCTCACGTGGTGTTCCTTGTGTTTAACCCTTGGTATTTAGCCGACGGTATTGTGTTATCATGGTTCTAGCCCGTGGTATTGTTTTATTTTATTATTATTATTGAGCCCCATGATCCTTGATTTGAGGAAGAGCTTGCCTATATAAAGCAAAGGAGATCATTTGGCTTAGTATGCTTTTGGGTTGAATATCTTATGATCTGAAATATTTGGGTTATTGTTTCAAAAAGCTTGATCTATATGAAAGTGAAGTGGAAGGCGAATCTATAAAGGGTGATCTCCTGAGCGCTTGATCAGATCTGGGCATCTGTCTAACTGTAGCACACTAGTGATCTATAAATTCAGCCCTAATCTGATGTACACAGGTGTTTAACGGTGCTTCTGTGTAGGTACGCAGAGCAGAAGAAGGATAAGTGTGTGGGTATGCAGGGGCGATGAAGGCACAGTGCGTGGATACGCAGAGGCAACGAAGGAGCAGTGCGTGGGTACGCAGAGCGATGGTGGTTTAGGTGCATACGCACAGAAACAGTACGCGACGCGATAGTGTCTTTGGGTGCATGCTTTTAGTGAAGTACGCGGCGCGATAGTATATTGGGGTGCGTACTGTACGCAGTTCGACAAAAGAAGCAGTGCGTGGGCATGCAGTGCAGCAGAAGGAGATCTGCGAGTGTACGCAGAGAAGCAGAGGGTGAAGTGTGTACCGACGCAGGCCAAAGAAAGGAAAGTTGCGTATCTGTTTCAGGACTATCTGTTGACTAAATGTTTCTGTTGATAAGGTGTTCTGGGTTCAGTTCTGTTATTTTGATCTGGTTACTGTAGCTGACTGTAATTTATATGTACTTGATGATAATTTGATGTATATGGATCCAGTTTGAAAATTTATGAAAATTGGTCCTTGTAAGAATAGAAGTAGGGGGTTGTAGCTCCCTTCCAGGAGAGACTGGAAAATGAGAGAGAGTTGTAGCTCTCTGCAGGTTACAGCCTGCATACTGGTAAAGGACTGCACCAGTACAAGACCATTGTAAGAGAAGTTTCTAATTTGGAAGAAGATAGAGACATATTGCAGCAGGTGGTTTTCACCCACATTGGGTTTCCACCTTATATCTGGTGTTCCTTGATGTGACTGTCTGTTTTTCTTGTTCATGCTCATTATTTTATGGTACTGATA